>CAUYQU010092651.1:0-21871 GCA_963574635.1 Cheracebus regulus
CACAATTATTGGCATAAAAGAGGTTTTTAATACCCATTTTTAGACTGTATTCTAGCCTGGGCAATAAAACAAGAATCCCACTCTCTCTCCCTCTTTCTCTTCCTCTTTCTCTCTTTCATTCTTTTTTTTCTTTCTTTTGCTGTTTCTTTCTTTCTTTCTTTCTCCTTTTCTCTCTTTTTCTAAAAAAAAAAAAAAGAAAAGAAATTAGCTCCAGATATGTTGATATAATCTGATCACCTAGGTATTTTTTTTCTTTTATACTTCTTTCAGAAGGATGTGATGTGAGACATATTGTTAAATTAAAATAAGCCAAAGGTGCTGGACAGTATGTGTTTATGGTGCTACCATTTGTGTGAATTATACACTCACAAAAGCAAAACATCTAGAAGGATAGCTACTAAAATATTAATAATTTTATCTCCAAGAGCTGGGATTGCAAGATGCCGTTTTTCTCTTTTGTGGTTTTTTGCATTTTTCTTTTTTATAATGATTGTATAATACTTTTATAATTAAACATCTATTTTAACTTTTTAGATTTTTATTTTCTGTACAAGTATATAGACTATATCTGGACTGAAGTAAAGGTATTTGACTATGGAGAGAAAAACCAGGTGGATAGAGAGCAAGGACGGAGTACTACTTGCTTTTCATGTATAAAAGGGGTAGATAGTTTTGAATTCTGCATTATGTGCATGGCAATCTATTCAAAATAATTTTTTAAAGCACTGAACTGAGTCCGAAGGAAATGAGCTTTCCTCCCTGGAAGTGCTCAGAAAGTCGAGGCTGTCAGGTCTTTGCCAGGCATGTTGCAGGGGGGATTTAGGCAAACAGACAGGAAAACAGACAAGCGGACTCCCAAGCTCCCTTCTAACTCTGAGGCTCTATGAATTTTTCAATTAAATACGACAAAGAAGCAAGTGGCAACACAGTTAAAATTCATGTATGTGTTATTCAGAAAACATGTTTAAGTGCCTCCTATGGTCTAAGTGCTCCGCTGGGCATCAGAGCATTGAACAAGAAAACTGTGGTCCCTGTTTTCAAGGAGTCTACAGGTTGCCTGAGATGCAGTGTGGGGACACGAACCCCAGTCCAATGCTTTCTCAGGCCTCCTTCCTCTTCCAGAAGATGAGGGAAAATTCTGGCTTGCTTTCTTCTTCCCACCTTGGGTATCTGATAGTTCCTAGTACACATCCGTCTTTTTACTGCCTGGTGCTTATAACGCCCGCTACAGGGAAGCTGTTTGGGTGGCTGGCTCTTTCATATCTTTCAGGTAACAGTTTAAATCAGCTCCTCAGAGGGGCTGTCCTTGACTTCATTCTCCTACAATTTCCTTTCATAACACTCTGCTTACTTTCTTCATGGCATTTATCACAACTGCAATTATTTCGTTTATACATTTTTGTTGTTGTTGTTTTGTTTTGTTTTGAGACAGTTTCGCTCTGTCACCCAGGCTGTAGTGCAGTGGCATGATCTCAGCTCACTGCGACCTCTGCTGCCCGGGTTCAAGCGATTCTCCTGCCTCAGCCTCTTGTGTAGCTGGGATTACAGTCATGTGCCACCATGCCCGGCTAATTTTGCATTTTTAGTAGCGATAGGGTTTCACCATGTTGGCCATGGTTGATCTTGAACTTCTGACCTCAGGTGATCCACCCTCCTCAGCCTCACGAACTGCTGGGATTACAGGCATGAGCCACTGCGCCCAGCCTATAGATTTGTTTATTATCCATCTCCTCTAAGACACTGTCTTGTCCTATTCACTAATATGTCTTGTGTCACCTACCTTGTGCCTATACATGGAAGAAACTCAGTAAACATGATTGACTCATGAGCTGAATTATGAGTTGATTACACTTTCCACATAAACCTTCTCTGAGGCCACATCACAAGCATTCCCAAAGCTAGACTACCCAATCTTTTACTCACAATGCCATTTAGCAGCCACTTATTTCACCTCAGCTTAATCTTCACATCTGAGCTCTCAGCTACCCTATCTTCAAAGGACACAGAGACACCCATTTGCTAATCCCAGTGCAGTGTGAATTCAGATGAAAGCACAGAGGTGGGAAGAGGGAGGCACTTAAAATATATAATTACGATAAAACGAAGACGCAAAATGTCAAAAGGAAATGGAAATCACTGCTGTTCATAATGTACCCTTTGCTTAACAGATGACAAATTATAGCAATAATTCTCAGCGTTTGATGGAAAAATGTCCCAGGATGGGAATCTGGCATGGAACAGTCATGAGAAGAAGCTCTCCCTTTGTTCTCAAGTCTGTCAAAACGATGTACACGGTGATTTACTCAGAATAAACCTTTGTGGATAAAACAATCCCCAGTTAAAAGTCTTTCTAACCAGGGATGGGGAGAAATCCAAGACTCAGAGCACTCACACCCCAGCAGCATCCTCAGAATCACAGTGCAGATAATGAGTGTACACCAGTAATAGATTGCCTTTAAGGTTTCTTCTAAGACACTTTAAAACACTATGAGCAGTCACAAAATGGAAGCACAAAACATTACGACACAACATTGAGATCACCTTGAACTCTCTCCATGGCCCTTCCTTCATAATTCATGCCAATTGTAAAGAAGGTTGTATTTCTCCACATATCCTTTCTTTTCCCCTTGTCACTAGAACAGGCTCTCAAGTGGACAACCAGGGAATCCTCAGGAAGTGTGGTTGGTGTCCTAAGTGTTGATGTGGGTTGAGAGCAGAGGTGAGCAGAGAAGCAATGCTTACGGCAGACAGTATGGCTGAGCAGTGAACTTTTCTTTGACCAGCTTTTCTAGGTGCTCTTAGGGTTATGCAGAAATCATTCTGCAGCATCTAATCTAAGCCTTCTGACTCATCTACTCTTTGCTCTCAACATGCTGAAGGATACTTAAAAAAAAAATAACAGTAATATTAATAGCTAAGATTTACTAAGTGCATTGGAATGATCTTTTTTTTTCCTGGTAACTGCACCTCAGTAGTAAATTTAGGAAATTATCCCTCCTTTATTGTGAACAATATTGGTAGGACTGCCATTCAGAGATCTCTGGCCTGGCCAAGAAATAGGCACATGATCCAAGCTTGGCAAATTGAGCTTCTTCTGCTGAAACATCAATTCTCAGATGGGATGACACAAGGATAAAAACATTTAAAGCTGATGCGACTGTCAGCTAGCACCTGATAATAATGTGTCTTGTCCCTTTCTGGGCTTGGTTTTTAGCTGACTCATTGATTCTATGAGCTATCCCATGGCCTTCCAATGAAATTCAATGTTGGCTAATATATTTGTTTCCTAGGGCTGCCATAGCAAAATTCCACAAACTGGGTGGCTTAAAACAATAGGAATTAGGCTGGGCATGGTGGCTCATGCCTATAATCCCAGCATTTTGGGAGGCCAAGGTGAGCAGATCACGAGGTCAAGAGATCGAGACCATCCTGGTTACCATGGTGAAACCCCATCTCTACTAAAAATACAAAATTAGCCAGGTGTGATGGTACATGCCTGTAATCCCAGCTACATGAGAGTCTGAGACAGGAGAATCACTTGAACCCGGGACTCAGAGGTTGCAGTGAACTGAGATGGTGCCACTGCACTCCACCCTGGCAACAGAGAAAGACATGGTCTCAAAAAAAAAAAAAGCAGGAATTATTCTCTCATGGGAGAATTCTGGAGGTTAGAGGTGTGAAAGCAAAGTGCTGGCAGAGTTGGTTCCTTTTGGGGGTTCGAGGGAAAATGTGCTCCCTGCCTCTTTCCTGGCTTCTGGGGGTTGCTGGCAATCCTTGGTGCTCCTTGGCTTGCAGGCGTGTCACTCCAGTCTCTGCCTCTGTCTTCACATGGCCTTCTCCTGTGTGTGTGTGTGTGTGTCCATATCTCTCTCTTCTTATACATAAGGATTGACTTTATTTTAATTTGACTATATTGTAAAGACCCTATTTCCAAATAAAGTCACATTCAAAGGTTCCAAGTGAACGTGCATTTTAAGGTGACACTCCTCCTCCTAGTACAGCTTGCAACCCCAAATCCCTAACTGATCCAGTTATGCCTCAAACCAGTGTTAAGAGTGGGTTCTGTACATGATCTGTTGTCATCTTTACAGTAACCCTTGAGGTAGGCACCTTTATTATCTTCATTTTAGAGGTGGAAAAATGGAGACCCAGAGGACCTGTTCGATGTTACATGGCCAATAAGAGGCAGAGTTAGGATTCCAGGTGTACATATGATTCGAAGCTGTTCTCCTAACCACCATGCCATGTTCCGGGCTTTACCCTAGTTACAAGTGCAACGAAGTTCCCCCAACCCCCAACCCCCAAGCATAAGCTATGAAAGGAAAATAATCCACTTATGACTCCAGGGTCAGATCTGCACATCTGTACATGGCTACTGTATTCTCTCTGTACCTTAGAACTGGGTGACTACCAAAGTCAGGAAAAGAGCTGACAATGAGGAAGAATTCTGAGAGAACCAGAGAACAGCTTCCGTAATTATCTGGTCAGAAATCCACATAGGTAGCAGTGACAGGAAGAGACTTGCCAAGCTGTGGGTCATAGGGAAGATTCTCAGCTGAATGAGGACTTGCTCAGAGCTCTCTAGTTGATACATCCTGTGAGACTTTAGGACAAATTCAGATCTTCCCAGAAGGCTGCTATAACCTTCAAAAACATTAGACCCAGGGTCTGTTGGATTTTGAACTTAATAGACTTACCCTCATCCATCATACATATCCTCCCTCCATCAAGAGAGATGCTGTGATCCAATTGCTCCCTAGGGCAAGACCATCTGGTCTTGAAAGGGGATCCTGACATATGGTAGCAAAGATGGGTCAGAATGTCCTAAGGTAAAAATAGAATCGATGAGCTTTGAACTCTAAACCCAAGAGGGAATCATGTAGCCAGAAGACAGTGTTATTTGCCCCTCTTTATAGCTGAAAAGTGTCTAACCAGTGTCTGAAAAGATTTCAATCAATGAAGGGAGTTTCTTTTCATGATTGCTCTTATTGACATGAGTACTACATAGTCTTCCCAGAAATACTGAGAAAAAGAAAAGCAAAAAGGAAATAAATATTATCCATTAACCTACTATCTGGAGACATCTGCTATAAATATTTGTATTTGTATTCTTTCGAACCTTTAAAAAATGTTTTCCTCTCCCGAAAAAAATGGTATCTGCTGTGCACAGTTTTGCAATGTTTCTTTAACTTAAAAATGTATCCAAATCATCTTTTCATCTCATTAAATATTATTTTACATTACAACTCTTCATGACTGTGTAATAATTCATTGTGTGGATTCCTCTTGTTGAACATTTAAGTTGTTCCAGGTTTCTGCTGTAATAACTAATGCTGCAAAATTTAATGTTCCTGCTAAATCTTTGCACATGATTTATTTCCTTAAACTCCTAAAAATGTTATTACTGGGTCAAAAGCTATGCAACAGTTGAGGTCTTTTCTATACGGATTGCTAAACCATCCCCCAGAAGAGTTGTACCAATTTACACTCCCACCAGCAGTGGATAAGAAAGCTCATTTTGTGCACTTTGCCAACAGTGGAGTCTGTCATTTAGAAATTCATGAAGGTACCACTTATTTTATAAAAGCATCCATATCGCTGAAAAGCAAGATTTTTCCAGACAAGGAGTACTTTTGAGTCACTGAAAGATTAGTCCAGTTTTTCTGAAACCATTTAATTTCTGTCCCTGTGCCTGCTATAGCTTTTCCACTCACTGATGTCTTGGAAAAGAAAATAGTAAGGAGGAACTTAAATGAGGAGGCAAAACGTACAAATTCTCCTATCTCTGCAGACACTGAAGAGACCGGTGCTCCAGCCCCCGCCAGTCTGGACAATTGCTGTGATTGTCGTCCTGCCACTGGATCCCCGAACAGGCTGCTTCACCACAGTGCCAGCTGGTATGTGGCCCCTGGAGAGTCAAGGAAGATGATTAACTTGGAAACGAAGGTGTTTCAGAACAATAACCATTGAGCCAAGTCAGAACCATAAAGAAGAGATAGGGACCCAATGATGCCAAGGGGCTCATAATTCATAGCCCAAACCGACTTTACCATCTCCCTCTCTCCTCCTCCATCATACCTTCTCTTCTGGCTTTTTTTTGCCTCATCTCCATTAATGGCATTGTTGTTCTAAATCCTGACACCCAAATTCAAACTCAATGTCCAGTCTACTTCCTCAGTGTTTCCTAATAGTTAAATTTACAAATTTGGAATCGAGGCCGCAGTTCAAATCCCAGCATTCCTAGAGGCTTGGCCTCGGTTAAGTGACTTTACCTCTCTGCTTTCCATTAATTCTGATGAAAAAACTACCTCATGAGATCATTGTGTCTATTGAAAGATATCTGATTCCTTTACTGTGCCCAGGGGATATGTGACAAAGTGAGCTGCATCCCAAGGATTTTGAACCTTTGCTGAAGGGATACTGAGGAGTTGGACTGAGTGGGCTGACTGAAACCTGAACTAGCCTATTGACGTTGACATGGGTATCATTTAAGTTAATAACCCAGACTTCAGAATATATCTTGATACCAAATTACTGCATGATTGACCTAATGGTGCCGCAAAGTATACTTTGGATTGATTGTCCCAGAAAGGAATGGATATACCCATTGTTAATTATTCTGAACTAGAAAATAAAAACTTGGTGGCTGGGCTTCAAAAGCCAGGTAAGGAAAAACTCCTTTCTGAGGCTGAAAATCAGTTTTGCCTGAACTTCAACCACAGGATGTCTGGAGTGATCCCCACAGTGAAGGGTAAGTTGCACTCACGGAAGGGGTGGGTCAAGAGTGGGGTAGAAGGGCCCTAGAATGAGTCTGAGCCTGTGCAGTGTGGTAATTAGTCTGTTTTGTGCTTCTCTTTCGGCAAGCCTCATTAAGAGTTTGCACCTGGTTTCTGATGTGCTATGAAGAATTAAAGAAAGCGCTTGCCTCGTAGTTGAGACAAAATAAGAGACAGCAGCATTTCTTCCTGTAACGGCTGTCACAGTAATAGTCACCAAAGTTCAGCACCTAGGACACATGGCCTGGAGGCCGAAGTGGAACATTCCTAACTACCCTTAAGACAACATCCTGAGGGCATCTTGGAAACAGTTGGGGAGCCCATTATGCCTCCGGTTTCTGGCAATAAAGCCAATAGAATTTCATAGTGTCATAGTATAAGCTGCCTTGTGGATCTTACTAAGATCCATATCTCTTTTTCATCTTTTCATCCCACCAGTACTGATCATATCTACACTTTCCCAAAGATGACAGCACATTAGCTTGTTAAAAAAAGAAATTCCCAAGCTTTCCCTCAGACCAACTGCACAGGTTTCCAAGAATGAGGTACAAAAATCAATATCATAACAAGGCTTTCAGGTAATTTTTAAGCAGTCATGCCATTCTGAAACCTGATACCAACAGATCTGGAGACTAATGATGGTGACCGCAGCGGTCTCCCACTAGCTAGGTGATGATGTCCATGCGAGAGAGACGGCGGCCAGGCACAGTGGCTCACACCTGTAATTGTTCTGCACTTTGGGAGGCTGAGGCATGCGGATCATGAGGTCAGGAATTTGAGACCAGCCTGGCCAACATAGTGAAACCCCATCTCTACTAAAAATACAAAAAAAATTAGCTGAGTATGGTGGTGGGTGCCTGTAATCCCAGCTACTTGGGAGGCTGAGGCAGGAGAATTGCGCTGAGGCAGAGGCTGCACTGAGCCAAGATTGCACCACTGCACTCCAGACTAGGTGACAGTGCAAAACTCTGTCTCAAAAAAAAAAAAACAAAAAACAAAAAACAAAGAGAGAGAGAGAGGGATGGCAAAAATAAAAAAGAATAGAAGAACAGGAGGTAGGGATGATGTTTGGAACATACCCAGTCTAAATGTCAATGAGAATCAAGACAATAATTAACAAAAGGCTCAAAAGGATGTACAAGAGCTGGGAAGAGAGGTTAGGGTTGGAAATGACCTGTATGGAAGTGTGAAGTGGAACTATGAAATACCTCCACCCCTTTATCCATTGGCATTATAGACAGTTCTCATGGTCTAATGAGCTTTTCAAGGACCTACTGTGGAAGAAAAAAAAATTGGCTCCAAAACAAAAAAGTGCAAATAAATTAATGCTCAATTAAACACAGAAATCTAGCATTATGTCAATTTTATTAATTGCCAAATTTAGAATTCACAAATATTTAACATTTTGAAAACAATTTATAAGTTCTCATTTTGGAAAAATTCCCAAATATGAATGGTTGCTGAGAAGCAGCAGTCATAAATAAATGAGTTATTCATAGTTGAACAATCTCAAAAACAAAATCATAAAAATTATTTCAAGTATTGTACAGAAAAAATATATGGAAATAACAAATTGTGCGGGCACATTTTTTTAATTGTACTTTAGGTTCTGGGGTACATAGGCAGATCATGCAGGATTGTTGCATAGGTACATACATGGCAAGGTAGTTTGCTGCCTCCATCCCCCCATCACCCATATCTGGCATTTCTCCCCATGTTATCTCTCCCCAACCTCCCCACCCTCTGCTGTCCCGCCCCTAGCCCCCCCAACAGACCTCAGTGTGTGATGCTCCCCTCCCTGTGTCCATGTGTTCTCACTGTTCACTGTGGGTACATTTTAATATGCTTGTTATGATGTAAGTTACAGCCTATTTCTGTAGACTAAATTGTATGCCCTAAAATTCATATATGTGGCAGTTCTAGCCCCCAGTGTCAATGTGTCTGGAGATAGGGCTCTTAGGAAGTAGTGAAAGTTAAGTGAAGTCATAGGGGTGAGATCCTGATTCAGTAAGTTTGGTGGCCTTATAAGAAGAGGTGGCCTTAGGCCAGGCACAGTGGCTCATGCCTATAATCCCAGCACTTTGAGAGGCTAAGGCAGATGGATTGCTTGGGCTCAGGAGCTTGAGACCAGCCTAAGCAACATGGTTAAACCCCCATCTCTACTAAAAATACAAAAAATTAGCCAGGCATGGTGGCATGCACCTGTGGTCCCAGCTACTTGGGAGGCTGAGGTAGGAGGATTGCTTAAGCTTGGGAGGAAGAGGCTACAATAAGCCAAGATTGCACCACTGCAATGCAAGCTAGGCAACAGAGCAAAATCCTGTCTCAAAAAAAAAAAAAGAAGAAGAAGACAACAACAAGGTGGCCTTGTAAGAGAGATTGCTCTCTCTCCACATGCGCACACAGAGAGAAAGGCCACCTGAGCACATTGCAAACCAGGAAGAAAGTCCTCGCCAGAGCGCAATTGTGCTGGCACTCTAATCTCAGACTTCCATTCTCCAGAACTGTGAGAAAATTAATTTCCCTTAAGTCACACAGCCTATGGTATTTTGCTATGGCAACCGAAATAGACTAAGATATCTATGCTGATTTGAAATTGGCCCTGAAGAAACGACTTTTATATGTCTTATTTCCTCTACCTCCATGTGTGCTCCCTGAGGTTGGGAGCCTATGCTATTCCTCCCTGTATACTCAGCATCCTGCACACTACCCTGAAACCTCTTGGGTGCATGATAAGTATTTGTTGAATTGGACCAAATAGATTCACTTGTCTCTTCTGTTATATTTGAGTCCTCCTCAAGGCTAGCTGCAAATTTATGTGAACTTTACTGTGTTTCATTCTCTAGTAAAGGCACAAGTCTTAGGCATGAATTGATGAAATACAAACAGATGGTAGCCTAAAAGCTTTCTGTATTCCTCCATACAATCCAAGACATTTACCTCTCAATGTGATGGCCACAAGTTGGGGCTTCCATCATTAGGCTAAGACCTTCAATCATCTTTTAGTAGAGGGATTTCTTAGGGCTAAAGGCATGGATTAGAAATGAACCATCTACAGCTTGCAGCCTAAGAATAGAATTTTTGCTTCTAACTCAATATTATGTGTGTGACACCTTTTATCATAGCGAGGAAGACTGTCTTCTATCCATTCCAAATCAAATTACTGAGAGGATAGCTTTTCCTTAGTGGGGAAAAATGGTTTTTTTCTGTGTTTATCTTTGTGTGTGTGTGTGTGTGTGTGTGTGTGTGTGTGTGTGTGTGTGTGTGTCTTTTGTCTTTTTTTGAAACAGGATCTTGCTCTGTCACCCAGGCTGGAGTTCAGTGGCATGATCATAGCTCTCTGCAACCTCTAATTCTTGGGTTCAAGAGATCCTCCTGCCTCAGCCTCTCAAGTAGCTGGGACCATAGGCACATGCCACTATGCCCAGCTAACTTTTTTAATTTTTTTTGTAGCAATCCGGGTCTCACTTTCTTGCCTAGGCTGTTTGTCTAATTTTGAACTCAAGGATAAATATATTATTTATTTCCTTAATGCCCTGAGCCTTCAGTTATTTTTATATTAAAATGTTTGAATTGACATACATTGGCTAAGACATTTCAGTTCAAAATTATTGCTTATGTGTCATAATTAAAATAACAACCATAGCTACCTTTCACTGAGTACCTTCCATGTCTAGGAACTCAGTAGTTCATTAAGAACTGAAAGATTATTCAGGGACTGCTACAGGTTTCAGACTCGAGTAGCTCTTGTAGCTTCCTAGACAACTTTTCTATATATTATGCCCAGGGAATCTTACGCTACCATGAAGAACAGGAATGAGTAGGCAAACAGTGGATGAAGCTGATAGCCACAGAGCTCTGCTAAAACAGAGAAGATGTTCATTTACCTGTCAAATTCCACAAGTTCTTCATTTAGTAGAAAGATCAAAGACTTTCATTTCAGGCACAAAAAGTTCAAATAGTTACATT
This sequence comes from Cheracebus regulus, assembly GCA_963574635.1. NCBI lineage: Eukaryota > Metazoa > Chordata > Mammalia > Primates > Pitheciidae > Cheracebus > Cheracebus regulus. The sequence continues at coordinate 10,746 of CAUYQU010092651.1, forward strand.
CTAGTTATTTGATCTTAGAAAATACAACTTGTCACAACCCTCAGCTCTGGCCTCCTCCTCCATAAAATTGGATTTAAAATATCCTAGCTCCTCAGTTGCCAGAGTATTAGACAAGATCGTGTACCTGACACATAGTAGGCATGAAGTCGATGGCCACTTTTACTATTCTAACTTCAGGATCCCATATATGCTCTAGAGCATTCTGTATACTTTTCTCAGAAACAGAAGAGAAAGGAGAGCTGGACCAGGTTTTCAGTTGTCACATGTGCTACCCAAATGCCTTAAAATTCAGTCAGAGTGATGGCCAGGCGTCGTGGTGCACACCCATAATTCCAGCTACAAGGGAGACGGAAGTGAGAGGATTGCTTAAACCCAGGAGCAAGACCCCATCTCTTTATTTATTTATTTTTGAGACAGTTTCGCTCTTGTCACCCAGGCTGGAGTGTAGTGGTGCAATCTCGGCTCACTGCAATCTCCTGCCTCAGCCTCTCGAGTAGCTGTGATTACAGGCATGTGCCACCTTGTCTGGCTAATTTTGTATTTTTAGTAAACACAGGGTTTCACCATGTTGGCCAGACTGGTCTCAAACTCCTGACCTCAGGTGATCTGCCCGCCTTGGCCTCCCAAAGTGCTGAGATTACAGGTGTAAGCCACTGCACCCAGCCTCAGATCCTATCTCTTAAAAAAAAAAAAAATTCAGTTGGGGTCCAATTGGCCCAGGACCAAGGGTTTTCCCAGGATGGTGAACTTTTAGTGCTAACACCAGGACAGTTCCAGGCAAACCAAGATGGTTGGTGACCCTAACCCTCAGAAGCTGAGGAAGGCTTTAGCTCAGGAGGTAGGCGGCTGACTCCTGTTAAAGTCTAATGGATGAGATACATACTTTCCCCCCTTTTTGACCTCACTCCATTCCTTTCCTCTTCTAGCACATGCCCTACCACATCTCCCACATGCCTGGGACTTCAGCCTGGGGTGTTTCATGTCACTCTTCCTTAATCAAACATGGACTATTGAGAAATCATTCTGCCTTCCACTTAGGCTTCCTTGATTATTTCAAACTCAACTGAAGCCAAAACCCTTGAGTTTTTATTTCAAAAGGGTGGAAATGATTGGCAATCTCTAAAAATAAAGTTCCACTTGGTCAGGGTTCAACATTTTAAGGAATAAAGAGATACCATTTCACCCAAGCCAGCCCTTTTCTTGTCACCAGCCAAGAAAAGCCAGAAGGAACAAATCACTTGCCCTCTTTTCAAGTTTGCATGGAGAAAAGATAGCAACCACTTTCTTCCCAAGCCCACTCTTCCTTTCCCTGGCTCGTTATAAGTAGAGGTTGATTTGATAGTCCAACTAAAGAGCAAAAGCTAAGGAAAAAATTTATCCTATCCTATTCCCTACCTCAAGTTGGAAATAAAATACTGTTCATCTTCAGATGACGTGTGTGACAACAAAGGTGAGTGTATGTTGAGTAAGGAAATATCCTCAGGACACTTGAAGAAGTCACTTCCAAACCAATTCATAGTGAGAAGTGTTTTCTTGTCACTTGGGCCATCCTTTTTTCCTTTCACAATAAGCTGATTTCTAAACTTAGGATTAGTCCAAAGTGAAACATCTCTTGAAAGAATGTTCCCTTAATATTCTAGAACCTGAGGTCATAGCAGTGTAACTGACAGACATCTTTTTTCTTTAAAGACAGGTGTTCACCTAACTGTGGACACATTCATCTTACTAATCTGTAGAGACACTGCTGGAGTATAGAGAAAGTAGAAAAAGAAAAAAAATGTATCTTTGGTGGGAAAATCTCTTGGCTTTAAGAAATGCCTCTAGTAAACATTTATCTAGCTAAGTGCCACTTGATTGTTCCTTGGAAGACTCAGAAGGCTGCGGATTTCTGCCATGCCATGTGGCTGAGAGACAGCAGGGATCTCTCTTCCTCCCCTGAACTGCTGATCCAATTCAGCAAGATGATACAAGTCCCATAGCCAATGCAAAAGCAGAAGCAAAAAAAGTCTTTCAGCGCAGGTATTAGATTTGAATCCATCTTATGAAAGGTGGTCTCTTCAAGTTTGAGCTATGGTAGCCTCGAAGCCTTTTCAGAATTTCAAGAAATTCTCTGCTCTTCCATTAACTTCATGGATAATGCCAGGAAAGTGGCGTTTCTTCTTTCCTACCCAGTCCAGATGGAATCTAGTAACTGAAGCAGGTTTTGCCTGGTGATGTCCTTGAATCCTCAAGGTCTCAGAGCCTCTGAATCATGCCTCTAGCACATGCCTTATGGAGGTGTGGGCCCTAGAAACACTGGGAAATATCCTAAGACAAAAAATTAGACAAAATGGCACGTCGAGGGAAGGGTTCTGCAATTCATAATTCAACATTACATTAGAAAGACATCAAGAGGAAACTGCCAATTATACCATATATTCTTTTCATCAGACCAATAGCGGTTGTTCAGGGTTCTGAACTTCAAAGCATTCACTTGAACAGAGTTGTAAGGAAAAGCCTATAATACCTTCCAAATCATGATTTACAGCTTCATAATTGCCTTCTATCACAGGGTTCTAAGCAACTCTCATTGTCTTCTTTACTGTAAGGATGCATGCTACATTAAGGACAGGTATGTTTTTTCTGCTTACTACTCTATTCCAAGTGCTTACCACAGTGTCTGGCACATAAAAAGCACAGAATAGTTTGTTGAATAAATGTGCCCTACATGAAAATTCAGGTTTATAAGAATAATAGAAATTGGTCGGTCAACGTTGGCTCACACCTGTAATCCCAGCACTTTGGGAGGCTGAGGTGGGTGAATCACTTGAGGTCAGGAGTTCAAGACCAGACCGACCAACATAGTGAAACCCCATCTCTACTAAAAATACAAAAATTGGCTGGCATGGTCATACATGCCTGTAATCCTAGCTACTCAAGAGGCTGAGACAGGAGAATTGCTTGAACCTGGGAGGCAAAAGTTGCAGTGAGCCAAGATTTTGCCATTGCACTCCAGCCTTGACAAGAAGCAAAACTCCATCTCAAAAAAAAAAAAAGATCTATAGTAAGATTCCTTTGAAGAGTAAACAACCATTGTACATGTAAGGTATGACTCCATATTTTTAAATTTGATTTGCATCCAACTATTCTAATCAAACATCTATTGTATGAAGTGACTAATTCACATGCTACACAGCTTTTTCACTTAAAAATAAAATGAAAAAGAATAAAAAAGGGAATGTTCTTTACAAATGCCACATATTTATAAGAAAGAAATAACAGCATTGGAATATCACCATTTTGCATAGCCCCTACATAACAACTTATTGGGAAAGGACTTCAGAAGTATTAAAACCATTAGATACAAAAGATTCGCAACAGAATATTCTCAAGGTGCCAAAATATAACTATTCCACATACTTCTAATTGCAAAAGAGAAAATGTACCTTAACTATATACCTCCACAAAAGTAGAGGTATATATTCATGAGGTTACTCATTATATCATTCTACACAATTTCTATAAAACATTAAAAACTTAGAAACAACCTGTATGTCCATCCATAGAGACTAGTTGAATAAACTATGGTACATCTTTACAATAGTATTACACGAGCAAGGGAAAGAGGAGGGGCAGAAGAGAAGGAGGGAAGAAAAAGGAGGAGAAAAAAAGACTTTTTTTTAAGAGACGGTCTCACTTTGTCACCAGGCTGGAGTGCAGCAGCACAATCATAGCTCATTGCTGCCTCGAATTCCAGGCTCAAGTGACCTTCCTGCCTCAGCATCCCAAGAGGCTGAGACTACAAGTCCATGCCACCACACTTGGCTGATTTTCAAGTTTTTTGCAGAGACAGAATCTTGCAATCTTGCCTAGGTGGATCTTGAACTCCTGGGTTCAAATGATCCTCCGCATTCAGCCTCCCGAAGTACTGGGATTACAGGCATGAGCCACCATGACTGGCCAAGAAAAAGATTTCTATGAACCAAAGTAGAAAACTTTCCAGGCTATATTGTTAACTAAAAAAGCAAGATGTATAATAATTATATATATATTTATATATTTTAAATATTTATATAAAGCAAATTATATACACAAATTTATATATAAATATATATCATACTACTTTTTATATAAGAAAAAAGTTATAAAGTATGAAAAACTGTCCAGGCTGTGGTGTTAACTAAAAAAGCAAGATGTGAAATAATTATATATATATTTAATGCTACTTCTTATATAAGAAAGAAGAAACTAAAGTATAAATATTCATTTATTTTTGGAAAAAGAAACACGGGAAAGGTACTCCAGAAACAAATGACAATCATTAGCTATAAAGAGTAAGTGGGAATGTGGTACAAGAAAGTAAGAATTTTCTTGGTTTCGACTTTTGAAGTTTTTGTTTTTAAGTGATGGGGTTTAACTCTGTCACTCAGGCTGGAGTGCAGTGGCATGATCACAGCTCACTGCAGTCTTGAACTCCTAGGCTCAAGTGACCCTCCTGACTCAGCCTCCCAAGTAACTGGGGCTATAGGTGTGAACCACCACACCTGGCTAATTTTTAAAAATTTATTTTAAAGACAGGGTCTTACTATGTTGCCTAGGCTGGTCTTGAACTCTTGAACCCCAAGGAGCTGAGATTACAAGCACAAGCCACCATGCCTGGCTGAATCATGTATTTTTACTTATTCAAAAGTCAGATAAAAAGCAAAAAAGCAAACCATAAAACTGAATATAAAGAGAAATGAATGACTTTAATTCTACATTAAAAGCTTATACAAGAAAGAATCCAAGAAACATTTCTTGATTAAAGAAAAAAATCAGCCAGTCATGGTGGCGTATGCCTGTAGTTCCAGCTACTTGGGAGGTTGAGGCAGAAGGATCACTTGAGCCCAGAAGGAGATGAAGGCTGCAGTGAGCTCTGATTGCATCACTACACTCTAGCCTGGGCCACAGAGTGAGACCCTGTCTCAAAAAAAAAAAAAAAAGAAAGAAAAGGAAAGAAAAAAAAAAAGCAAGCAACCACATACAACAATAAAAAATTCAAGAAATATTCAAAATAGTGCTCTGACTATATCCCTTAGAGAGCTATGTTCTAAGGACACAAAGAATTGCAAAACAAACAAACAAAACCAAATACTGTACTTATTTATTGCTAATAGAATTGGATTGGCAATTCTGAAATTATTAATAGACTAAATGAGTAAATATATTTAGGTTCCTGAGAACCAGAGTTCTTACTGTGTGAAAAGGGAAATACAAATGTAAAGAGGAAATTCTTTCTCAGAATTCAGTGGTGTTACATAAAATTATGCTTTAAAAAACACTATGCATTTCTTAGCTCTTTCTATTGAAAGGCCTAAAAAACAACGTCCTTAGTAGCGTCTGGATCTTGGTTTCTTAATAACACTCTCCATTAAAATGAAGCAAGGCTCTTTGGATAAAAGACTAATTCTAATTCTGAAACAGAAAACACAAGGCAAGTTGGGAACTTCTTATGCCATTTTATAAAGAAATGCCTCAAAATTAATGTGTAGTTATAAAAAGGACAAACACTGTACTCAAGCCAGCTTGAATGGGCTTCCATTGGCTAACTTAGAAGAATTTGAGCATTCAAAGAATAATGATACTAGATTATAGCAATATGAAGAAAAAGAATTCATCAGTCAACATAATTTTAAAAGAATGATTAAAGAAAAACATTGGGTCCGGGCACAGTGGCTCATGCCTATAATCCCAGCACTTTGGGAGGCTGAGGCAGACAGATCACTACTTGTGCTCAGGAGTTGAGGATCAGCCTGGGCAACATGGTGAAACTCCATCTCTATGAAAAATATAAAAAACTTAGCCAGGCGCAGTGGCACACACCTGTGGCCCCAGCTACTTGGAAGGCTGAAGAGGGAGGACGGCTTAAGCCTGGGAGGCAGAGGTTGCTGTGAGCTGAGACTGCACCACTACACTTCAGCCTGGGCAACAGAGCCAGACCCTGTCTCAAAAATAAAAATTAAAATTAAAAAAGGAAAAAAATTGACAGCAAAAAGGAAACATCTTCACCACTGAATGACATCTAATAAATGTAGAAGAAATCATAATTTTATCATTTTTAAGAACTCACCATATTACAACCATCAGTGCAATAACTGACAGCTTATCCATGAATGCTTCCACTTGGCAAAAGTTAGCTGATAAACAAATGTCTTAGTCCCTTCAGGCTGCTCTAACAAAATACCTTAGATTGGGTAATTTATAAACAACAGAAATGTACGGTTTTGGAGGTTAGGAAGTCCAAGAGGAAGGCACCAGTAGATCCAGTTTCCAGTGAGGGCCCATTCCTCACAGTTGGTGCCTTCTACATGTCCTCACATGGCATAAAGGCAACAGGACTCCCTCAAGCCTCTTTTGTAAGAGCACTAATCCCATTTATGAGGAAGCAACTCTCATGACCTAATCACCTTCTACAGGATCCACCTCTTAATACTATCACTGTGAAGATTAAGTTTCAACATATACATTCTGGGGGACATGAACATTCAGATCATAACAACAGGATAGTCACGTACGCCTCAAAGTATCAGCTCACAGACTACTTAATTACAAAAAGGAAGAGTACCTTTTCAATTGAGAAATATGATGCTAATCGAACTTAGCATCACCAATAATGGAACAAATCCACAATATATTAATCCTGACATGATCCAGTGGGAAATATCACCTTTGTAGTAATCTTGCCAAGACTTTTAAATCTGATTATAACCATGAGAAAATACACAAATCCAGACTTGTAAGTCATCGTGCTAACGACCAGCTTGATGTCTTCAAAGATGTTACTGTCATGAAAGACCAAAAAAAGAAGGAAACAGAGAAACTCTCCTAGTTTAAAGATTAACAGACATAATCACAAAATGTAGTACTTGATATTTGATTGAATCCTGAGGGTTTTTCAAAGAACACATTATTGATGAGACATTGGGGAAGTTTAATTAGAAAAGCTTATGATCTAATATTATTGTATCATGTTAAATTTATTGGGCATAATAATGACACTGTCATTGTATAGGAGAATGTCCAAGTTCTTAGAAGTTGCATGATAACGTATGGGAAGATGAAGTGTCATGGTGTCTATAACTTACTGTCAAATGGTTCTGAATTTTTTAAAAGTATACTCTAAATTCAATGTGTTATCCTGGATAGGATCCCGTAATAGTAAAAAGACATTAGTAGAAAAACTGATGAAATCCAAACAAAGTATACAATTTAGTTAATCATAATGTACTCATGTTAATTACTTAGTTTTAACAACCGAACCAAGGTTAAGTAAGATGTTAACAGGAGAAACTGAGTAAAAGATGTACAGAATCTCTCTATATTAAAGATGCAACATTTCTGTACATCTAAAACTATTCCAAAATTAAAAGTTTATTTTAAAAGTATGTATTTATTTGTGCAAGCTCTGCAGAGGAAGACAATAAAAAATAAAAAACAAATTTAAAAAGTACGTATTGAGAGATAAAATTAACTGTGACATAATATTAACAATTGGTAAATATAGGTGACAAGTGCATGGATGTTTACTGGTCAAATCTTTCCACTTTTCTGTAGGCTTAAAATTTGTCAAAATGAAGTGTTAAAAGAAAATAAAACCACAAAATGTTAAAAGAATGGAGAAGATATTCTGCATGGACGTTAACCAAAAGACGGTGTTACTACATTGTTAGGCAAAGTGTCCTTAAGGCAAAAAATAAATTAAAAATAAGGAGAAATGGCTGGGTGCAGTGGCTCACACCTGTAATCCCAGTACTTTGGGAGGCCGAGGCAGGTGGCTCATGAGGTCAGGAGTTCAAGACCAGCCTGGCCAACATGATGAAACCTGTCTCTATAAAAATACAAAAATTGGCCGGTGTGGTGGCGGGTGCCTATAGTCCCAGCTACTCGGGAGGCTGAGGCAGGAGAATCACTTGAACCTGGAAGGCAGAGGTTGCAGTGAGCTGAGATCACACCACTGCACTCCAGCCTGGGCAACAGAGCAAGACTCTGTCTCAAAAAAAAAAAAAAAAGAGAGAGCGAGAGAAACACTTTGTAACTAGAAAAAGTTCAACTTACCAGAAGGAATACAATCTAAATGTATATGTACCTAACAAAACATTCTCAAAATATATAAAACAAAAACTGTCAGAATTATAACAAGATACAGGTAAATCCATGGTCATGAAAGATTTTAGTATACCTCTCAAAAACAGAAAAAGAGAGAAAACAGTAAGGATATATATAGGTTTGAACAATTCAATCCAGAACTCTGACCTAATGGACACATACAGAACTCTGCATTTACAGAATATTCTTTTCAAGCTCACATGCAACACTTATTAAAAAACAACACATACTGGGCCAGAAAGCTTATCTCTAGTGACCAGAGGAGGCAAAAGGCAGACCTCTGTGGTGCTGGCACTGTGCCATTCTTCAACTGGTTAGTGACTATACAGGTATTTGCTTTATTAATAAATTCTTTTTTTTGGAGGTGGGGGAGAAAGAAAGTTCATTTGTTTGTGTGTATATTATATACTTTTTGCTCACTTTTTGTGTATGTGCATTGTATTTCAAAACAAAAAGATAAAATCATCTAGGAAGACATTAAAATATTAAGTTGTATAACATTATTATATACCCAATTATATTACTGTTAATATAATAAGCCCAATGTAGCCTGTTTTTCTTTCAGCATTTCAACTAATTGCTGTTTCTTCTGTTGAGTGCCAGATGAAGTAATGGGCTTATGCTTAGACGACTCCTTACACAAAACATTTGTATCTCCACACATGAGCAGCATATTCAGCCTAGCAAGAAGCTCATTCTGAGAGACACACAGAAATTGAGACTGGAAAAGCAGGGGCTCCATGAATCCCAAATTCACACTTAATCCAAAGCTGCACAGGTTCATAGGCTCATAAAATGAATACTATCACAATATTTTTTCCTCTTTTTTTTTTTCTGGCCAAGCACACATAATTTTCCTAATTAAACATAAGTAGGTTTGCGTTTAGGCACCAGAAAGCATCACTTAATTTCAGAAATAATTAGGGCTTTTCAGATCAGAGAGGACAGCAAAATAATCTAGGATTGCAAAGAAAGAATCAGTTGCCCCAAAGGAACTAATACAAAGGATCATCTTCTTCAATGGTATCATCTTCTTCAAGGGTAAAATTCACTAAAAACTTACTACTTGCTATGCACCATGTTATATTTATGATTTTCCTAAATCAGTTCATCTAAACATCTCATGATAAGCCTACAAGGTACCAGTATTAGTTCCATTTTATAGATGAAGAACCGAGGCTCTGAATAATTGGCCAAGGTCACCCTAGTAGCAAAAAGAACTGGAAATCTAACCTAGCTAGTCTGATTTCAGAGCACATACTTGCCCCACTATGCTATACTGCCTGTCCCTAGCAGATAAGGATTTGCACTTAATGATTTCTAAGGATTTTCAGTTCTAACATTCTATGATTTGCTTCAATAAATCTGTGATAAAGCAGACAGCTAGGCCTAGAAGTCTCTAATTGTGGAGAGCAAAATAAGGAAGCTCAATAAACTCTACTTACATAAACTCAGAGTTAGAATTCATGTTCCTTTGGGTTATCAAAACTGTTCTTTCTCCATATTAAACCCATCAAAATTAGAAATGTTTCTCCTCTATTATTCAATGCCTTACATATATTCTTCATATGAAGACAGATAGCACAAATAATATTAAAAGACATTCCATCAAGAATAAAAGAATAAATCTGTAATACAGTCAGCATGACTTTATTTATTTATTTTATTTATTTATTGAGACAGAATTTCGCTCTTATTGCCCAGGCTGGAGTGCAGTGGCACAATCTCAGCTCACTGCAACTTCTGCCTCCCAGGTTCCAGCAATCCGCCTACCTCAGCCTCCCAAGTAGTTGGGATTACAGGCACCTGCTACCACGCCAAGCTAATTTTTGTGTTTTTAGTAGAGATGGGGTTTCACCGTGTCGGCCAGGCTGGTCTCAAACCCCACCCAGGTGATCCGCCCACCTCAGCCTCCCAAAGTGCTGGGATTATAGGTGTGAGCCACCGCACCTGGCCAGCATGAGCTTTAAACACAACTGGACTCCAGACAAATTTAGTAAATGCAGATTTCTACGGGTTGGGGCGGGGGGACTCCTTTTAAAATGCCCACATTTAGTGTAGGTGAAATACACTGCTTATAAACTATTAATATTAGCCTTGAAGAAGCCATTATTGGTTCTTAGTTGAATATATTAAAGCTTTAAAAAGTCTTATAAAATGCAGGACCTATTTGTTCTTTATATAAAATATTTAGTAATCAAAGCCAAGTAAAAATATTCTCATTCATTCTTTTAAATCATCATGAAAGTTCATTTAAAAAAATGAGCTGATAATTTACTATTTTTCTTTAAAACACACACACACACACACACACAGCTAACTCCATAAATGAACATACAATAAAAAGCTGTTAGGTACACCTTAGCCGTCATAAACAGTATAAAGCACAACCCATAAAAGAAGCATACTGACACTTTTGTGTTCATCTTAAAAACTAGAAACTTCAGCCAGGCGCAGCGGCTCACACCTATAATCCCCGCACTTTGGGAGGCCGAGATGGGAGGATCACAAGGTCAAGAGATCGAGACCATCCTCGCCAACATGGTGAAACTCCGTCTCTATTAAAAACAAAAAAAAACAACAAAAAAAATAACTAGAAACTTCCAGGAAATAGCAACAATTTGTTTTCTTTAAAAAGTTTGGCAAAAACCATTTCTTAGACACCCAAAGAAAAGAAAAAAATTTTATTAGGTCCAGGAATTAAAGATGACTTGGTAGAATTATGATTACATGCAGAATTGATTGGTTAGAAATGAAATCAATCCTTTTAGGTCCAGCCTAAGGTTCTGATAGCCAATTAGTAGGCACAATCAGAGTAGTATTGCTAGAAACCAGGATAAATCTCCAATGTGCATGAGTTTAATGAACCAGATAGATTATTGTATCACCGATATCCACCCTTATCCCATTCTCAGTAAGATGAATTTTCTTGCTTATGAGGTCCACATCGAAAACAGCAAGCTCAGAAATGGGGGTCTTCTCGGTGTGCTCTTTTCCCAGGA
>CAUYQU010092655.1:0-17900 GCA_963574635.1 Cheracebus regulus
AGATCACAAGGTCAAGAGTTGGAGACCAGCCTGGCCAATATGGTGAAACCCTGTCTCCACTAAAAATAAAAAAAAATTAGCCAGGTGTGGTGGCACACACCTGTAGTCCCAGCCAGGGAATTGCTTGAACCTGGGAGGCAGAGGTTGCCATGAGCCAAGATCGTGCCACTGCACTCTAGCCTGGGTGACAGAGTAAGACTCCATCTCAAAAAAAAAAAAAAAAAAGAAGTGGACAAAGGGCATGAACAAGATACTTCTCAGAAGAAAACACACAAGTGGCCAACAGACATGAAAAAATGCTCAGTATCACTAATTGTCAGAGAAGAGCAAATCAAAACCACACTGAGATAGCCACTCATACACTGTTGGTGGGATTGTAAATTAGTTCTGCTCCTATGGAAAGCACTTTGGATATTTCTCAAATAAGTAAAAACAGAATTACCATGTGACTCAGCAATCCCAATTACTAGGTACATACCCAAAGGAAAATAAATTGTTCTACTGAAAAAAACACCCGTACTCACATTTATCACAGCACTATTCACAAGAGTAAAGACACAGAATCAACCTAAGTGCCCATCAACACTGACTGGATAAAGAAAATGTGGTAAAACACTGGGCACCATGGCTCACACCTGTAATCCTAACACTTTGGGAGGCCAAGGCAGGTGGATTGCCAGAGCTCAGGAGTTCAAGAACAGCCTGGGAAACATGGCAAAATCCCGTCTCTATAAAAAATACAAAAATTAGCCAGGGTGGTGGTGTGTGCCTGTAGTCCCAGCTACTCAGGAGGCTAAGGTGGGATGATTGCTTGAATTCAGGAGGTTGAGGCTGCAGTGAGCTGAGGTCATGCCACTGCACTCCAGCCTGGGTGACGAAGTGAGACCTTGTCTCAAAAAAAAGAAAAAGAAAATGTGGTACATATACATCATGGAATCCTACACAGCCATAAAAAAAGAATGAAATCATGTCCTCTGCAGCAACATGAATGCAGCTGGACGCCATTATCCTAAGTGAATTAACACAGAAACAGAAAATCAAATACTGTATGTTCTTGCTTATAAATGAGAGCTAAACACTGCATGTACATGGACATAAAGACAGGAACAATAGACATGTGGACTCCAAAAGAGGAGAGGCAGGGAGCGGGACAAGGTGTGAAGAACTTCCTAGTGGGTACTATGTTCACTATTTGGGTAAAGAGTTTAATTGACGCTCAAACCTCAGCATCACGCAATATATTCACATAACAAAACTGCACATGTACCGCCCAAATCTAAAATTTAAAATAAATATTTTTCTCTGGTATTTGAAAATAATGTGAATGCTATGCCTACTTGTCAAGAATGTTATCCATTTGTTTATCTGATTAACTAGACAGACTTTCTAATAAAGTTACTTAACACTCTTTCAAAAAAAAGTATTTTTTGTGTTTTTCATTGAAGGACTTTCCAGGGCCTTTGAATTATCTTTTCTATGTTAATTTTCTTTTTGAGACAGGTCTCACTCTGTTGCCCAGGCTGGAGTGTAGTGGAATGATCATAGCTCACTGTAGCCACAACCTCTGAGCTCAAGCACTCCACCTGCCTCAGCCTCCTGACTAGCTAGGATTACTGGTGTATGCCACCATACCTGGCTAATATTTACTTTTTTTTTTTTTTTTTTTTTTTTTTTGGTCTTTCTATGCTGACCAGGTTGGTACTGAACTCCTGGCTTCAGTGATCCTGCCTCTTTAGCCTCTCAAAGTGTTGGATTATGGGTGTGAGGCACCATGCCCAGCCCAGGGCCTTTAAAAATTTTTTGTTTTTATTTTTATTTTTGGAGGCACGATCTCACTCCATTGCCCAGTCTGGAGAACAGTGGCATGATCATGGCTCACTGCAACCTCGACCTCCTGGGCTCAGGTGATTCTCTCATCTCAGCCTCCAGAATAGCTGGGACTACAGGCACATGCCACCATGCCTGGCTAATTTTTTGTACTTTTCATAGAAGCAGGGCTTAACCGTGTTGCCCAGACTGGTCTCAAACTCCTGAGATCAAGCAATTCACCTGTCTCAGCCTCTCAAAGTGCTGGTATTACAGGCATGAGCCATTGTGCCTGGCTGCCTTTTTAATAGCTAATATTCATCACCAATTTCTAAAAAGGGAAATCATTAAGAAGTTTTATTAGCTCAGAAACCCCCCCCTTTTTTTTTGTAAAGGAAGAGTACTCTATCTAGACTAGGGTTCTACACAAGAAATTTCTGGTCATCTAGAGCAGTAGTCTTTAAATTTTTAAAATTCATTTACCTCCCAGAATTGATAAAAACTATGTATCCCCTGTACATTTTGGGGTTGATATCTATATTTTATATATTTAATGGCTGCAAAAGATATAATGGATAGGATATACAAATACTATATACTGTATGTGTGCCTTAAAGATATTTAAAACTTGGAGATACATAATTAGTTCAACTAATTAAAAACAATACCTATATTCACAAAGCTATTGTAATAAAAAAAAAAAAGAAAAGAAAAAACTCTGCCTTATAATGTAATCAGCAGAGCCAGACTTCATGGTCATTATCAATTAGACACATATGAATCACTTCCTGTCAGGAAAAGTTCAACTTCAATTTTCTTGTTTCTTTTTTGAGATGGAGTCTCATTCTGCTACCCAGGCTGGAGTGCATTGGTGCCATCTCGGGTCACTGCAACCTCCGCCTCCCGGGTTCAAGCGATTCTCATGCTTCAGCCTCCTGAGTAGCTGGGACTACAGGCATGTGCCATCACACCTACCTAATTTAACATCTGGCTAGTTTTTGTGTTTTTAATAGAGATGGGGTTTTACTATGTTAGCCAGGCTGGTCTCAAACTCTTGACCTCAGGTGCTTGCCTTGGCCTCCCAAAGTGCTGGGATTACAGGTGTGAGCCACTGCTCCTGGCCTCGATTTCAATTTTCACTGCAAAGAAATATGTTAATATGTTCCATGACTACCATCTCAGTTCTATATTCTACACTGGAAAAATAAGAAAGGGGCCAGGCATGATAGCTCATGCCTGTAATCCCAGCACTTTGGGAGGCCAAGATGGGCAGATCACTTGAGGTCAGGAGTTCGAGACTAGTCTGGCCAACAAGGTGAATTCCTGTCTCCACTAAAAATAAAAAATTAGCTGGTGGCAGAGTTTGCAGTGAGCTGAGATCATGCCACTGCACTCCATCCTCGATTAAATAGCAAGACTCTTTTTAAAAAAAAAAAAAAAAGGTAAGAAGAAAGGGTGGCATGAGGAGTAGTATTAGGGAAGAAAAGAAAAAGAGATAACTGATAACCAAAAGGAAGGTAAAGGAGATGCCTGGAGAGGTACACGAGTTTGTGCCCCAACCCTTCAATATTTCTCATAGATGGTATACATTCTAAAAATTTCTCTCTTCTGTGCCTCTAGGCATGTATATCTCAGAACAATCCATCACTGTAATATTCAGGATGGGTGAGAAGTCCTTCTTTTATAAAGCAAGAAAAAGGAGCAAGTGGGAAAGAAGGACCTAAGTCACTACTCTCAGCACATATAAAGAGGACACATATGGAAGATAAAGATCTGAAAAGTTATTTCCTTAAAACTTGCTGATAAATACATATTGAATTATTTATAAAAGAAATGAGATGATGTCTGGGATTTGTTTCAAAATTCTGGGTGGAAAGGGATGAAAAGAGAGCATATAGAGCAGAACTGGCCATGTGATAATGTTGCTGGTTTGGGTGACTGGTATTTAAGTATGTAATGACTGGTATCACACTTTAGTCTACTTTTATATATGTTTGACAAAATCAACTACTAGTCTTTAAGTACTCTTAATCTGAAGATCAGTGATACGTAGTAAATATAATTTAAAGAAAGCATACAAATTAGCATTTAGCATGTCTATGTCTGCCCCTACTGAATTTTATTTAATTTTTTTCATTCCCACATCCAACATATGATACAGGTAGTAATAGAAAAGCAAATGTGCCCAGGACAAAATGAAAACATAGGGAGATGTGGCTGAGCACAGTGGCTCATGCTTGTAATCCCAGCACTTTGGGAGGCCGAGGCGGGCAGATCACGAGGTCAGGAGATCGAGACCATTCTGGCCAACATGGTGAAACCCCATCTCTACTGAAAATAGAAAAATGAGACAGGTATGGTGGCACATGCCTGTAATCCCAGCTACTTGGGAGGCTGAGGCACAAGAATTGCTTGAACCCAGGAGGTGGAGATTGCACAGTAAGGCACTGCACTCCAGTCTGGCAACATATCGAGACCAAAAAAAAAAAAAAAAAAAAAAAAAAGGAAATATAGCGTGATACAAGGGCAGCATTCTAAATCTATATTTAAAACTAAGTATAATGCTTAAAGTCAAATGTTCAGAATAGTATTATATTTCCAGGAAAAGACATCTGAAAAAAGTACAACCACACATTGCTTATTTCAATTATGAGGATCAATACCAGATAGAACTACTCTTACCAGTATGGCGTTCCCACAAAGGAATTGGCAGGTGATGCCATGGAAGCAGATCCAAAGTCAGCAAGTTTCACCTGGCCTGGTTCTGTCAGAAGGATATTTCCTGCTTTGATATCTCTAGGTTTAGGGAATAGAGAAAATTACTTTTCTTTCCCTCATTAGATTATGTTTAAAATGATAAAAAAGAAAACAAGAATCCTTAAGACAGAGAAGAAGAAATAAAAATAATTAAATCCTGTGGTAATCTCACAATTGGGATAATGAGAATGAATATTCAAATTAGAAAACAAAAAAAGCTACAGAATTCAAATAAACGTATGCTAAAAATTTTCTAAAAGAAAAATAGCAGTAAAAAAAGAAAATCAGTTCATTGTAGCATATAGTTGGCATATTTTACTTTCTGTTTATTGGCAGAAACAATGGTTTTTAAAAATATATTGTAATTAGCAAGCAACCTCTTCATCATATGTAAGATTTCTGAAGATCCATACTTAAAAACAAAAAAAGAAAATATAAAAGAACCTTACTCTCCAAACTTTTAAAAAAAGACTTATTCAAAATAAATAAAGATGTATTCATATCATTTCCAAACTTCAGCATAGCTCTCCTAAATATAAAACAAAACTGAAATATATGGATAATGTAGTATATCAATTATCCCAAATTTACTTTCAAACTTACTTTTCTGCAATAGCAAACATACTGTCCATATAAACTAAGAAAATTAGTTATTTATATGTAAGATCATCTAATTAGCATAATATATAATCTTTCAAAAATTAAAATAGAAATTAAAGTGCTGAATTTCCAAACACTTGTTAATTCTTACTATAGCATTTTAGTGCATAACATGAAGTGAATCAATGTTCCTCCATTTGATTTTTTTAAATGGAGAGGTATCTTAAACTTGAGAAAACCTTAGGTTGAAATTCTAGCTATGGCACTCACTTATTTACTAGCCTGTGGATATCTCTCAGATCTTATCCCCATGTGAAAAAATAATACCCTGGTCGGGCGTGGTGGCTCATGCCTGCAATCCAAGCACTTTAGAGGCCAAGGCAGGCGGATCACCTGAGGTTGGGAGTTCGAGACCAGCCTGACCAACATGGTGAAACCCTGTCTTTTAAAAATAATAATAATAATAATAATAACCCATTAATTCATAATGACTCTGTTACATAGTTTAATATGTACTGCCTGGTTCATATATATAATCAAAAAATGCTAACTGTCTTCTAAAACAGCTTAGGACCATTACCATTGCCAAAAATACATTATAAAATGTTTCAACTTCAAAGTTACTATCCATTATCAAGGATTATCAAGGATCACTGCTCAAAAGTATAGAGTCTTAAGCAGCTTTCACTTTTTCTTTTTTTTTGAGACGGAGTTTTACTCTATCGCCCAGGCTGGGGTGCAGTGGCACCATCTCAGCTCACTGCAACCTCCGCCTCCCTGGCTCAAACAATTCTCCTCCCTCAGCTTTATGAGTAGCTGGGATTACAGGTGCCCACAAAAATACCCAGCTAATTTTTGTATTTTCATTGGAGATAGGGTTTCACCATGTTGGCCAGGCTGATCTTGAACTCCTGACCTCAAGTGATCCCTCAAAGTGCTGGGATTACACATGTGAGCCGCCGCACCTGGCCTTAAGCAGCTTTTATTCATCCATGTCATGGAATCAATGGAATAAATCTGTCATTATCAGTTACCAAGAAGACAAAAGATCTAGATTTAGTTCTAGCTCTAATCTATTCAGCTTTGCAACCTTTAGGAAATTACAGTCACGAATTGAGACATAAGTGATTTTACCTGTAAAATGAGAAAGAAAGACTGTATGATTCTCTAATGCCCATTCCAGTTTGCAAATTAAATGATCCTACAACTAAATTTCTACCATAAATCCAGAAAGTACACATACTTTTACAAGGTCCAGTAGTACATATAGTTAAAGATAAAAACGATCCTAAAAAGATCAAGTTTACCACTACGTTCATTTTAAGCCATGAATAATCTAAAAAATATGAGTTTATACTATTTTATTTGGCTATAACCAATACAAATTTTAGGGTTAATAAATTCTAAAGTTGATAATTGCAACAAGCTATTTACTTATCAAAATATGATAATTTCCAAAGCACTTACCTATGGATCATGGTATGAGAATGTAAGTAGGCTAATCCCTGGAGAGCACCATGTGTAATTGCTGCTATTTCCACTTCTTGCAATGGCTTTTTGTGAACTTAAATTTATTTGAAAATAATTAATACACAGAACATTTTTGTTAAAAAAAATACATATCTAATACATAGGGCAATTTTTAAAAACTGATACTGAGCAAGAACAAATTTCCCAAGATGATAAAGATTGCTAAACTTTATAATTTGTATGCAATTGTGCCAGCTGTTAAAGTACAGTTCACTGCCAATTCTTCTCTTAGCTAACAATATTAAATAATTATTTGGTGATGTAAAAACAACAGTAACAGAGTTTTCCCTTTATTCTCACTTTGTTTTGAACAGGAGGCGCAGAATGACAGAGAATTCAGAAAAAATACTTGTAAAGACACAATGAAAAAAATGACTATTTTAAGCTACTATATAACATATAATATTTAATACAGACAACATATACCACACTGAGAATTTGAAAAAGATTAAGCATTCTGCTTTTTCTGAAAAGCTTAACATTATTTGGTATTAATATCATTTAATAATGTCTAACTAAATTATCATTTTATTCTATGAATACTTTTTAAAAAATAATCAAAGGAAACTTACCTTCTAGTAAATCTGAAGCAGATCCTAAACAATATTCCATTACAAGCTACATGAAAAAATTATAAAAGCATTAAAATATATTATTGTAAAGATTCTATTTAAGATAAAATAAGCTCACCCAGGAGATCAAGAAGATAGTTTGAAGTAAAACTCTAGTCACCATTTACCTTAGAAAATACAGTTATATATTACTCAGAATAATATATTTTTTTTAATTCTTTTTTTTTTTTTTTTAAGATGGGGGCTCTCACCATGTTGGTCAGGCTGGTCTTGAACCCCCGACCTCAGGTGATCTGCCCGCCTTGGCCTCCAAAGTGCTTGCCCCCCCGCCCGGCCTAAAAATTCTTAATAAAAAATAGTTATGTATTCAGTGATTTGTTAAATGTGTATATAAAGTCAAACCAATGATACATTAATCTTTTAATAATGACAACATAAAATCACTTCTATAAGCTGTGTATTTCATTTATAATTGCTAATTAAAATTGTAAAGAAATGCACATATTCCATTACTAGTAACCTATAGTAACAACATTGCTCATTGTTAGGACACAGAAAACTGTGTTCTCTAGAATTCTATGTGTAGTCATCCCTTCACAGCTACGGGTTCTAGATTTGTAGATTCAACCAACTATGTATCAAAAATAATTGAAAAAATTAAAAGTTACAATATAACAATAAAAATAATACAAAAACCAATACAATATAACAACTATTTACATGGCATTCACATGTATTATAACTAATCTACAGATGATTGAAAAAATAATAGGTGGATGTGCACCGGTTATGTGCAGATACACTCCTTTTTATATAAGGGATTTGGTATCCTGGGGGGTGGGTGTCCTGGAACTAAATCCCCCACAGATACTGAGGGAAAACTATACAAAGCTTCAGTTACAGCTGTTTCTTTGAAAGCAAACACAAAGCACCTCCTACGTGCCAGGTATTTTTTACATAGTAACCAATTTAATCCTCAGAATAACCTTATGAGGTCCTATTAGTATCCTCAGGATGGAGAACCCTGAGAGGCAAAGAAGTTACCTAATGTTATTGCTTTTTCTTTAATCATAGCCTCAATTTTACAAGTCACCACTACCACCACCAAAACAAACTGGATAAAAATGCACCAAATGCTACAAATCTAAATCTACAGTAAGTATACTCAAATGATACTTAGCTGTGGCTTATTATTCAAAATAAGGGGCCACTCCTGGTAACAAAAGGGCAAAATTAATTTCTACTTCTTATAATAAAGTGCAACAATTTTTTATCTTTAGTATTATTTGGCCAAGGAATCATAATCTGTTCAAATTTCACCAGGATTCACCCAAGATCTTTCTAGTTAATTGCATTATAGTACATTTATGTAAAAAAAAAAAAAAAAATGCTAACTTTCAACCTCAAGTAACATGATTGTTTTCACAATGTTTGAATGGTACTATTAAAACTGTCAGAGGACATTTTATCATACACACACAAGTCAACAGAATTCTAAAATATCTCTGCAGTAAGACTTGCAAAAGTTCTACTATCTCTTATTGCCTACAAGTTCTAGGAAATATTGCTCATTTTCTTTCAGTATGAACTAACATTTCAGGTGTTTTAGCATGCCTTTACACAACCAGTATGAGAGAATCTGAATTAATTCATTATCAGCTAAAATTGCAACAAGGGGAGAGCAAATACCAACCCATGCTGTGTGTTCACGTAAATAACAGCCTTTGTATTCTATACTGTTGGGATGTTTTATCCTTTGTAGAAACTTGACTTCTTTAATAATATCCTGCCATTTCTGTGGGGAGAAAAAAGGTAAAGAATTATGAACAGGGCTTTTCCTCAAAAAGTTATGTAAGAATAAAAGTAATTACTAAATTGAGAAGAGTTAACAAGAACACTAACCTTTGCTTGGTTTTATTTATTTACTGGCAGGGTCTCACTCTTTCACCCAGGCTGGAGTGCAGAGGCATGATCATAGCTCACTACCACCTCCGTCTCCTGGGCTTTAAGTGATCCTCCCACCTCAGTCTCCCAAGTACCCGGGTCTACAAGCACACACCACCAGGCTTATCTAATTTTTCTATTTTTTGTAGAGATATGAGGATTTCATTATATAGCTCAGACTGGTCTCAAACTCCTGACCTCAAGCAATTTACCTGTGTTGGCCTCCCAAAATGTTATTTGTAATATTTAGATAAAATGTCAAAATTAAAAAGTTTAAAGAAATTATATTTATATGGACATATCTTGATTTATGGCAATTTGCTTTATTGTACTTCACAGACTTTTTTTTTTTTTTTAACCAAATTGAAGATTTGCAGCAATCCTGTGTCAAAGCAAGTCTACCAGCACCATTTTCCCAATAACATGTGCTCACTTGATGTATGTGTATCACCTTTTGGTAACTCTCACAACATTTCAAACTTTTTCATCATTATTATTATACCTGTTACAGTGATTTGTGATCAGTGATCTTTGACATTACTATTGTAATTGTTTTGGGGAGCCATGAACTGTGTCCATATAAGATGGTGAATTTAATCAACAAATATGTATTTTGACAGCTCCACCAAACAGCGGTTCCCCCGTCTGCCTTCCCTTTCCTTGGGCCTCCCTAATCTCTGAGACACACTGTCGAAATTAGGCCATTAATGACCCCACAGGGACCCCTAAGTGTTCAAGTGAACAGAATACTCACACATCTGTCACTTTAATTCAAAAGTTACAATTGATTAAGCTTAATGAGAAAGGCAAGTCAAAAGCTGAGACAGGCCAAAAGCTAGGCCTTTTGTGCCAAATAGCCAAGTTGTAAATGCAAAGAAAAAGTTATCAAAGAAAATTTAAAGTGTTAGTCCAGTGAATATGTGAATGATAAGAAAGCAAAACAAGTTTATTGTTGATGTGAAGAAAGTTTTAGTGGCCTGGATAGAAAATCAAATCAGCCACAACATTCCCGTAAACCAAAGTGTAATCCAGAGGAAGGCCCTAAGTCTCCTTAACTCTAGAAAGGCTAAGAGAGGTGAAGAAGCTGAAGAAGAAAAGTTGCAGGCTAGCAGAGGTTGCTTCATTAGGTTTTAGGAAAGAAGCCATTTCCATAAATCAAAAGTGCAAGATAGGCCTGGAACGGTGGCTCACGCCTATAATCCCAGTACTTTGGGAGGCCAAGGAGGGCAGATCACTTGAGGTCAGGAGTTTAAGACCAGCCTGGCCAACATGGTGAAACCCTGTTTCCACTAAACATACAAAAATTAGCCGGATGTGGTGGTGCATGCCTGTATTCCCAGCTACTAGTGAAGCAAAGGCAGGAGAATTGTCTGAACCCAGGAGGTCAGAGGTTGCAGTGTGTCAAGATCGTGCCACTGCACTCCAGCCTAGGCAACAGAGAGAGACACTCTTGTCAAAAAAAAAAAGTAAGAAAAGGAAAAAAAAAGGAAGGAAGAAAAGGAAGGAAGGAAAGAAAAAAAGGAAGGAAAGGAAGGAAGAAAAGGAAGGAAGGAGCAAGTACTGATATAGAAGCTATATGCAAGTTATCCAGAAGATCTAGCCAATGTGTCATTGATGAAGGTGGCTACATTATGCAACAGATTTTCTTTTCTTTTCTTTTTTTTCAGAGTCTTACTCTGTCACCCAGGCTGGAGTGTAGTGGCACGATCTCAGCTCACTGCAACTTCTGCCTTCGGGGTTCAAACATTCCTCCTGCCTCAGCCTCCCTAGTTGCTGGGACTATAGGCATGTGCCAAGACACCTGGTTAATTTTTGTATTGTCAGTAGGATGGGGTTTCACCATGTTGGTCGGGCTGGTCTCAAAATCCTGGCCTCAAGTGATCCACCCACCTCAGCCATCCAAATTGCTAGGATTACAGGTGTGAACCACCATGCACGGCCAACAGATCTTCAGTGTAGATGAAATAGCCTTATATTGGAAGAATATACCATCTAAGACTTCCATGGCTACAGAGCAACTATTAGATGCCTGGTTTCAAAGCTTCAAAGGATGGGCTGACTCTCCTGTTAGGGGCTAATGCAACTTGTGACTTTAAGTTGAAGTCAGTGCATATTTACCATTCCAAAAATCATACTCTACCTGTGCTTGTTCAATGTAATAACAAAGCCTGGATGACAGTACATCTATTTAAGCATGGTTTAGGGAATACTTTAAGACCACTATTGAGACTTAGTGCTCAGAAAAAGATTCCTTTCAAAATATTACTGGTCTTTGCCAGTGCACGTTGCCACCCAAGAACTCTGATAGAGATATAAAAGGAGATTTATGTTGTTTTCATTCCTGCTAACGTCCATCCTGCAGCCCATGAATCAAATAATTATTTCAACTTCCAAGCCTTATTATTTAAGAAAATCTATAGCAGCCAGGCACAGTGGCTCACACCTGTAATCCCAATACTTTGGGAGGCGAAGGCAGGTGGATCACCTGAGGTCAGGAGTTCAAGACCAGCCTGGCCAACACGGCAAAACCTCATTTCTATTAATGATGCAAAACTTAGCCAGGTATGAGGACACATGTCTATAATCCCAGATACTCAAGAGGCTGAGGCAGGAGAATCACTTGAACCCAGGAGGCAGAGGCTGCAGTGACCTGAGATAGCACCATTGCAACAAGAGCGAAACTCCTTCTCCAAAAAAACAAAAACAAAAACAAAAAAAACCCAAAAAAAAACAAAGAAAGAAACGCTATAGCTGCCATAGACAGCAATTTGTCTGATGGGTATGAGCAAAGTAAATTGAGAACTTTCTGGAAGTAATTCACCATTCTAGATGCCATTAAGAACATTTATGACTGATGGGAGGGCAAATCAGCAACATTAACAGGAGTTTGGAAGAAGTGGATTCCAACCCTCATGGATGACTTTGAGGAGTTCAAGATTTCAGTGGAGGAAGTAATTGCAGATGTGGTGGAAACAGCGAGAAAACCAGAATTACACATGGAGCCTGAAGATGTGACTAAACTGCTGCAATTTCATGATAAAACTTGAGTGAATGAGAAACTGCTTTTAATGGATGGGCAAAGAAAGTAGTTTCTGAATATTACATAAATTTAGTTGAGGCTGGGCACAGTGGCTCACGCCTGTAATCCCAGCACTTTGAGAGGCCAGAGTGGGCCAATCACCTGAGGTCCAGAGTTCGAGACCAATCTGACCAAGATGGAGAAACCCTGTCTCTACTAAAAATACAAAAATTGGCCAAGTGTGGTGGCGTATGCCTGTAATCCTAGCTACTCAGGAGGTTGAGGCAGGAGAATTGCTGGAACCTGGGAGGCACAGGTTGTGGTGAGCGGAGATCGTGCCATTGCACTCCAGCCTGGGCAACAAGAGTGAGACTCTGTTTAAAAATAAAATTTAGCTGATAAAACAGTAATAGGGTTTCAGAGGATTGACTCCAATTTTGAAAGTTTTATTGTGGGTAAAATGCTGTCAAACATCATTGCATGCTACAGAGAAATCTTTTGTGAAAGAGACAACTGATAGGGCAAAAGGGCAAACTTCACTGTTATCTAATTTTAAGAAATTGTGACAGTCACCCTAACCTTCAGCAACCACTACCCTGCTGAGTCAGAAGCCATCAACATCAAGGCCAAGATCCTCAAGCAGCAAAAATACTATGACATTCTGAAGGCTCAAATGATCATTAACATTTAAAATATTTTAAAATTAAGGTATATACATTGTCTTTTTTAGACAGTGTTATTGCACACTTAATGGACTACGGTATAGCATAGACATAAATTTTTTTTTTTAAGACGGAATCTCATGCTGTCGTACAGGCTGGAGTCCAGTGGCGCGATCTTGGCTCACTGCAGCCTTCACCTCCTGGGTTCAAGCGATTCTGCTGCCTCTGCTTCCTGGGTTCAAGTGATTCTCCTGCCTTAGTCTCCTGAGTACCTGGAACTACAGGCACGTGCAACCATGCCAGGCTAATTTTTGTATTTTTAATAGAGACAGGTGTTTCTACCATGTTGGCCAGGCTGGTCTCAAACTCCTGACCTCAGGTGATCCACCCACCTGGGCCTCCCAAAGTGCTGGGATTACAGGCATGAGCCACCATGCCAGGCCTAGACATAATTTTTATATGCACTGGGCACCAAAAAATTCATGTGACTTGCTTTATTATAATATTTGCTTTATTGTAGTGGTCAAGAACAAAACCACAGTATCTTCAAGGCATGCCTATAGTTTCTAACTTAATTGTATAATTTACAAAATTATTTCACTCAAGGTAGGTAAGACAAATTTGAGTTTGATAGAATTTATCATTAATGAATCTTATTAACATTTTACAACCATACACCAATCATGTGGATAACTATATATACACCATATTCAGTGATTTTTCTTCAAAAGACCGACCTTTCATTTTTTATATACAGTTTTATTGAGATATATCATAAAGTTCACCTGTTGTGTTTTTGGCTTATTTCTTTTATCAAATGTTAAGGTTTGTTTTTTGTTTTTAACTCAGATCAAGTAACTCTTCTGAGATTTAAATTCCTAAATGCAGACTCTAAAATGCTACTGAATAATTAGTTATTATATAGAAAGTTCATAGAAAAAAACCAAGCAATACAAAAATCTTTTCCTACATAGTTTACTAAGAGCCTTATTCACTAATACCTATCAGGAAATACAGATAAACCTCTGATCTTAAGCTACTCCATGACAACCTTAACTACTTAGGCCACATCCTAAACATAGTTACTCTTAAGAAGCAACCAGGGAACTCTAAAAATATATATCCTTTGGTCTATACCCAGAAATTCTACAGGTTTAGCAGGTGTGAGAGGGGGACTAGAAATCTGTTTTTGCTCGTTTTAATTTTTTTAAGCTTAATCACTGATTTGGGCTATATTCTTAATGGCAAAGAAAGTAGTATAAATAGAATACTTTAAGAGATGTTGTGGGCCGGGCATGGTGGCTCACGCCTGTAATCCCAATACTTTGGGAGGCCAAGGCAGGCAGATCACCTGAGGTCAGGAGTTCGAGACCAGCCTGACCAACATGAAGAAACCTTGTATCTACTAAAAATACCAATCAGCCAGGCATTGTGGCACATGCCTGTAATCCAAGCTACTTGGCAGGCTGAGGCAGAAGAATTGCTTGAACTCAGGAAGCAGAGGCTGCGGTGAACCAAGATTGTGACATTGCACTCCAGCCTGGGCAACAAGAGCCAAACTCCATCTCAAACAAACAAACAAACAAAAAGACCATATACCTCCTATGTGATTGCACAAGGCCTTAACAAAACACAGCAAAATATATTCACAGTGTTTTGTGAAAAATGTGTAAGATACATTATAAAATGCTAAATCCTCAAAATCTTTTCTATGGTCTTTAAGTTTCAAATTTGAATACTCTGGAAGGTAAACTCAAAAAAATGTATTACTCAACATAACAAAATTTTCACAAAGGACGCCAACATTAGACATTAAAAGATGATGTGGTAAAGGAAAATTTTTGTTCTAGGTGTGACTAATCAGACTCTAATATAGTATATGTACAAACAGATACAGGTAGATACACACACACACACACACATATACATATACACAATGGAATACTTTTCAGACTTAAAAAGGAAGGAAATTCTGATACATACTACAACATGAATGAACTTTGGGGATATTACGTTATGTGATATAAACTAGTCACAGACAAATCCCAAATGATTCCATTTATATTAAGTACCTAGTCAAATTTATGAAGACAGAAAGTAGACTGGTGGTTGTAAGAGGCTGGGGAATTATTGTTAAATGACTACAGAGTTTTAGCTGTGCCAGATAAAAAGAATTCTAGCAATGCATGGTGATAATGGCTGAACAACATTAATGTACTTAATTCTACTGAAATGTTGAATTTAAAATAGTTAAAACAGTTAAGATGGCAAATTTTACAATTTATATTTCACTACAATTAAAAATAATTGTAAAAAATTTAAGATTAAAGAGAATTCTCAATTTTCTTTTCCTTTTTTAGTTATAAATGTATGTTTTTAAAAATTGAGACAGGGGCCTCACTATGTTGGCCAGGCTGGTCTCGAACTCCTGGGCTCAAATGATCCACCCAACTTGGCCTCCCAAAGTGCTGGGATTATGGTGTGAGCCACGGTGCCAGCCAGAATTCTAGATTTTAAAAAGCAGACATTTCATAAATAAATTTATGAAATTATGTAGAATATAATCTGAAAAAACTAATTAGAATATTAGTGAACTAAAGTACATTCAATATAGCATTAATAATTTTATTTTTTAATTTTTCAAATTGTTACACATTACTTGTTTCTCACACTAGATATACACTGCATGTTGATTAAAGTTTGTTTAAACAGGCATTAAACAATGTTTAAACCATTTTAAAGATCATAGGCCAGGTGTGGTGGCTCATGCCTATAATCCTAGCACTTTGGGAGGCCGAGGTAGGTGTAGTCACTTGAGATCAGAAGTTCAAGACCAGTCTGGCCAACGTGGTGAAACCCCACCTCTACTAAAGATAGAAAAAAGTAAGCAGGCATGGTAGCAGGTGCCTGTAATCCCAGCTACTTCGGAGGCTGAGGCAGGAGAATCGCTTGAACCTGGGAAGCAGAGGCTGCAGTGAGCCAAGACTGTGCCACTGCACTCCAGCCCAGGGGACAGAGACTCCATCTCAAAAAAAAAAAAAGAAAAGATAATAGATCATATCCAGTATAATTTACTGTCAAGTACAACTTATTCTACTTTAATGTTTTAGAAACTGATAATCCTTCCAAGATAAACAGAGAATAATATTTAAAACCACAGTTTAAAAAAATTAAAAGCAGGCTGAGCACAGTGGCTCACACCTGTAATTCTAGCATTTTGGGAGGTGAAAGAAGGCAGATCACCTGGAGTCACGAGTTCAAGACCAGCCTGGCCAACATGGCAAAACCCTATCTCTACTAAAAATACAAAAATTAAAAAAAGGCCGGGCATGGTGGCTCACGCTGTAATCCAAGCTCTTTGGAGGCCACGGCAGGCGGATCACCTGAGGTCGGGAGTTCAAGACCAGCCTGACCAACATGGCGAAACCCCATCTTTAAAAAAAAAATTTTAAACAAATTTTTTAAACAATACAAAAATTAGCTGGGTGTGGTGGTGCACACCTGTATTCCTAGCTACTCTGGAGGCTGACGCAGGAAAATTGTTTGAACCTGAGAGGCGGTGAAGGTTGCAATGAGCCAAGACTGTGCCACTGCATTCTAGCTGAGGTGACAGAGAGAGACTCTATCTCAAAAAAAAAAAAAAAAAAAAAAAAAAAAATTAAAAGCAGGAGACACAATTAGGGGGGCTCTGGAGATACCAGTAATGCTCCGTTTATGGCTCTTGGTACTATTATAGTTAAATGGGTACATCCATTTGTGAAAGAAAATTCATTGAGATATACTTAAGATTTGTACAGTTCACCTATGTTAACACTTAAAAAATTCCCACCCTTCCTCCCCAATTAAAAATAGTATGTCTTCCTCTAATATGCCAATAAGAATGTATATATTTATTCTGAGATAAATGCAAGAAAGAAAAAGAATGTACATATTTAACCTACCTCAGTAGACTGCTTTCCACTGTAAGACATTTTCTTGATGGCCACCACTTCATTGGTACGCACATCTCGTGCCTAAAGAAGAACAATGAAGCACTGTAAAAATTAACAGGTGAAATCTAGGCAATTATTTATTTGCCGCTATAGAAGCATTTGTAAGCTATCATGTCAAAAAGGACATCAAAACTGCTTTCAAAGAAAAATTTTAAAATAACACTAAACAGTGATACTTTTAAAATTATCCTGGAGCTAGTACTTTAGGAAGAAAAAAAAACCAGATTTATCTTTGAGCAATCTAGTTGAGAAGAAAAATACAGAAAATCTGAGTAGTGCTATAAACAAAGAGACAATACAAGTCTATGCTAATACAGTTTGAAATCTCAATGAAATAGACAACTTTTTAGGAAAGAATAAATTACTAAAACTGACCTAAAGACAAAAACATGAGTAAAACAATGATAAGGAGAGATCCAAGATGGCCGATTAGCAGCAGCTCAGGATTGTAGCTCCCAGTGAAAGCGCAGAGAGCGAGTGGACGCTGCACTTTCAGACGAATTTTTGTTGCCCACACACTGGGAGATTCCTGGCGGAAGAGCCCCATGGATCACCAGCGTGACCTTTTTTGGCTGGCGCGGCTGTTTTGCCGGCGCCCCGGCGCAGCGCTTCTCAGTGCGGAGTATACGGGACTCGGTGCCCTTTTAGTCAGCCTCGGCTGGTCCCATCCCCACAAGTAGAACAGCAATTGGAAGCACTGAGGACTGAGAGTTTCACAGCAAGCACAGCCGAACCTGGGAAGGTCCAGCTCTGTGGAGAACGGCGTCCGCGAAAGGAAAACTAAGAAACAGAAAAAACTTCATCACTGGGCTGAGAGAGATTCAAGATGGCCAACTAGCAGCAGCTCAGGATTGTAGCTCCCAGTGAAAGCGCAGACAGCAAGTGGACGCCGCAATTTCAGACGAATTTCTGTTGCCCACAAACTGGGAGATTCCCGGCGGAGGAGCCACATGGGTCACCAGCATGACTCTTTTAGCCAGCATGGCTATTGTGCCGGCGCCCCGGCGCAGCGCTTCTC
>CAUYQU010092658.1:0-37989 GCA_963574635.1 Cheracebus regulus
AAAAAAAAAAAAAAAAAAAAGAAATCCTGGAAAAAAAAAAGAAAACACATACCACATGCGGATACCAACACACATGTACACAGCAAAGGTGCAAAGACTGTATAGGGACAGTTCAGCAAAACTCTCTCTTAGGCATGTGCAGAAATATTCACATAAAGGCTGGTGCAAAGGGCCACAAATACAAAGGCAGTAGATCAGTACCCACCCAGATTTGTCCCTTGCTGTGAGTCAAGCGACTAAATTTATGGGAAGAACATTCTAAATTGTGAGACATTCTACAAATGTTACAGTAATGGTAATTACTCAACTTAAAGCAGATGGACACATTTCCATAACTTCCTTACAGACAGCTGCTTATGGACACAGAGCTTAACTTTTTTTTTTTTTGAGACAGGATCTGGCTTTGTTGCCCAGGTTGGAGTGCAGTGGCATGATCATAGCTTACTACAACCTCCGCCTCCTGGGCTCAAGCCATCCTCTCACCTCAGCCTCCCAGTATCTGGGGCCACAGGTATGTACCACCATGCTGGCTATTTTTTTTTTTTTTTTTTTTTTTTGTAGAGCCAGGGTTTTGCTATGTTGCCCATGCTGGTCTTGATCTCCTGAGCTCAAGCAATCTCCCTGCCTCAGCCTCCTAAAGTGCTGGGATTACAGGCATGAGCCACTGTGCAGAATTTAATGTTTTTTGAGCGTTCACCTGTTTCAGGGGCCCTCAGTTGAGGGTACTGCTATTGAGAGTCCTGAGGCTAGTTTTGGCGTAAGTGTTGTGCCATGCAGCTGCCTGAGGAAAGCCAGATAAAGCCGACACTTCAGCCATGAGGGCCTTACTCTCCAGCATGAGGAGGGGACCATGACCAGGAGAGCTCTCTATCTCTCTACTGCTCTCTTGCTCTCTTGCTCTCTTTTTTGAATGAAACATTGAGTTTCTGCCTGAAGGAAAGGCAAGCTTTCTTAAAGATCCTAAGAAAGGCCAGGCATAGTGGCTCACACCTGTAATCCCAACACTTGGGGAAGCCAAGGTGGGTGGATCATTTGAGGTCAGGAGTTTGAGACCAGCCTGGCCAACATGGTGAAACTCTGTCTCTACCAAAAATACAAAAATTAGCCAAGTGTGGTGGCACATGTCTGTAATCCTAGCTACTTGGGAGGCTGAGGCAGGAGAATCACTTGAACCCAGGACGTGGAAGTTGCAGCTAGCCCAGATCTCGCCACTGCACTTCAGCCTGGGTGGCAGAGTGAGACCCTGTCTAAAAAAAAAAAATCCTAAGACTAAGTGTTAAAAGGACCCAAAAGAGCTAGTGTTCACATCTGTCTAATCAACCAGGGGAGGCTTCATGGAAGAGTGGCATTGGAGGTGACCTTGAACAGTGAGTGGGATATGACAAATTCAGATGTGGAGGATGACTGTAAGAATGGAATTAGCAAAGGCCTTGAGCTGGAAAAGTACAGGATGTGTTTGGGGAATCACAAGAAAAACAATCTCAGAGTAAGTTTCCTGTAAGGGAGTAGTGGGAAGTAATAATGGCTGGAAAGGAGTTGGGCAGAGTAGGGAGAGCAGAGCTGTCAGGTCAGGAGCCTGGGTTTCACTCTAGACTGCAGAACTTGTGGGTTTCTGGATGAGATAAAAGGAGGAAAATTCAAGCAGGGAACTGATTAGAATGAGGAGTAATGCTCTGGATGGGGAGAGACTGAGGCAGGAGATAAGAGGCTATTAGTGGGGCTCAGGTAGATGATAACAAGAGCATGAGAAGGTGGCCTTAAAAGATATTCCTAGCATAAGATGATCAGAATTGGGCATGAGATGGATATCATTAGGAGAAGGGAGCTTGGGGGCAGGAGGGTTGCCAACAGCAAGAGGATCCGAGATGACTCCAGAGATTGGAAATACCACCTGGCTCAGATCTTTCTACCATCATTTTAAGCCTCATGCACAAAGTGAATACACGTAAGATCTCTTCCATTGAAGACTGTGTCATACACATCTTTGTGTCCTCCTGAGAACCCAGCGTGGTACCTTGTAGGCAGCAGTTGCTCAATAGTCTTGTTAAATGCCAGATGAAATGTAGAGCTGTAAGTGTGCATGTAGTATTCCCACACTGGCCGGGTCACACCAAGCTTCTGAGATGTGGCTACGCTCCTCCAAATCACTCATACAAATGTACAACATCTTTAGAAAAGCTGGCACAAGGCTGGGCGCAGTGGCTCATGCCTGTAATCCCAGCACTTTGGGAGGCCAAGGCGGGTAGATCACGAGGTCAGGAGTTCGACACCAGCCTGGCTGATATGGTGAAACCCTGTCTCTACTAAAAATACAAAAATTAGCTGGGCATAGTGTTGCATGCCTTTAATCCCAATTATTCAGGAGGCTGAGGCAGGAGAATTGCTTGATCCCTGGAGGTAGAGGTTGCAGTGAGCCAGGATGGCGCCATTGCACTCCAGCCTGGGCAAAAAAGCAAGACTCTGTCTCAAAAAAAAAAAAAAAAAAGAAAAGAAAAAGGAAAAAAAAAGAAAAGCTGGGACAAATGTTACACAGACACCAAACAGGAAACACTTTCCCCCTCCCACTTAGGGAACACTTAAGGGCATCTTTCAACCAAGAACATGTAGGAACATAAGAGCACAGGCCGCAGCTGGCTAGAAATAGATACACTCTTGCTGTGTGTACAATTTCTGGGCCTACAAGTCACTTTATACTCACTACTCTTATCTAAACACACAAGATCCCTTCCGCATGCATTACACACCTTTTCCTGGCCAGCATAAAACACACCTCCTCTGTAAACAAAGGTGCATTGCTTTCCCACACCTGCCTTCACACCTGCCATCATTCTTCCACTTACACCCAAGCACAGGGAGCTCCTCACCCCCAACATCCTTATTCTAAGGCAATTCACACACTACACAATGACCAGCATAAATCCATGACTACTTACACATGTGGGCAGACTCTCACAATCACTTAGACATAAACTGGGGTAGGGGGAGACAGTGATGATGGAAGAAAACTAGTGGGTGGGAGAGGGAGAGAGGCACCTAAGGTCAGGAATGCATTACTTGTTTATGATGGAAAATTTCTCTAGGGCATTAGGCAGAGGAGGGGAAATGAAGGGGATGTCAGGATCTTGTTTTGCCACTACCTCCCACATCTGGAATCTGGGCCTCCAGGTGGGCCTAGTTATCTTCACTGTCCTCCCAGCACAGTGAGACCTTTCTTAGTGGCAAGGCCAGAGAAAGAGAAGACCCAGGAACCCGGACTGCTCACCATTCCTTCCCAACCTATCCCATCCCCATGCTTGCTACCCTCAGAGCCCTAGGGCTCTGCTCTGGCCCCTTCCTGCCACACAGGAAGCTAGGGAAAGGTTGGGAGTGAATCATTAAGCCAATAAAGGGGGTGGGGGGTGCAAGCTGGGGAATGAGTTAAGGCCAGCAAGTGCCGGGGGCTGAGACAAGCAGCTGGACTGGTTCCCACTGCTCTGATCCTGGAGAAACAGGCCCTTAGCCTGTTCCATCTCCTCATTTCCTTTCCATCTTCCCCAAGATCACTATGTTCCTTCATTTCCCTGGTTTGACCTGTTATCTTGATCCACCACCACTGCTAACCCTTCCTTCTCAGCCCCTTGTTTTTCTTCATAATACATATCACATTGGGGAATCATTTTATGTATTTGCTTTTATTTTTTATTTATTTATATTTTTTTGAGAGGGAGTTTTGCTCTTGTTGCCCAAGCTGGAGTACAACGGCATGATCTCGGCTCACTGCAACCTCTGCTTCCTGGGTTCAAGCGATTCTCCTGCCTCAGCCTTCTGAGCAGCTGGTATTACAGGTGTATGCCACCACGCCCAGCTAATATTTTTTGTATTATTAGTAGAGATGGGGTTTTACCATGCTGGCCAGGTTGGTCTCGAACTCCTGAACTCAGGTGATCCACCCGCCTCGGCCTCCCAAAGTGCTGGGATTACAGGCATGAGCCACTGCATCCGGCCCATATTTGTTTTTTGCTGTTGTTTGTCCTACCTACTAGAATATAATCTCCATGAGTGTACAGGGCCACATTTGACCTTTTTCTCATTAGATCTCTGTAGTATCTCCCGTACTTGGCTGTCGCCTAGTAGGAGCTTAATCAATATTCTTAAATCCATCTCCTCTGAGGAGCTAAACCTCATCTCCAGAGAGGTCTGTTTATCCAGGCATGTTCCTTTAGAGGCCCTCATGTTTTCTCTTCCAAGAGGAGGTGGGGGGTACTCAGGTGTGGCTCAGGTGATCTGCCGCTGAATAAGGAAAAATTGTGCAGTGACGACAGTGACAGCAAAGCCCTGGTCCGCGCCCTTTACAATCCCTGACATAGGAGTGAGTCAGCCTGCTGCCCCACCTGGGTACTGCTGACCACAAGCCCAGAATGGGGAATGGCAGGAATGGGCACTGGCGGAGGCAGAACGGACAGGGGAAAGGGAGGCAGACATTTGGAAATGGGAGTGTCTTGAGAAAGGAAAGCAGAGTGGAGGGACAGCGCCAGGGTCCTGGGGTCAGGGAATAAGTGAAAGCTTCAACTGCTCCTGGTATTCAGTAGATCCTCAATAACTATTTGTTGACTTGAGATGGGTTTGAGATAGAAAGGGAACAAGGAACAGCAAAAAGGACATATTGTAATCTAGTGGCGTTAGAGGAAATTGGGTTTAAGTACCAGCTCTGCTACTTATTAACTAGGAAATATGGGTTAGTTACTTAAGGTTACTGAAAATCTGTTTCCTCAATTGATAAATGGGCAAATTGACCTCTAGGTAACTGCAAAGATTAAGAATATAAATATACTCCTGTGGGGCACATAGTAGGTGCCTCTTGCATGGAGCACAGGCATTATTATAATTATGAGAAGAGGGGCTGCTTTGGAGCCGGAATGCACAGCAGTGAGCCATCCCAGGAGTAGGGGACTGGAATGAGAAAATAATCTCCAAGTGCTAACATCTTCAGGAGATACAAGTTCTCTTTCTCTTTTTACTCTACCTTCTCTCCCTCTGCATCTCTGGCAGGTTTTGTGGCTCTTTATTTTCTCCAGAGAAGCAAAGACTTCTGCATTCCCAGTTCCTGTTCAACTAATGTGCATGATTATATTTTTTATGTATGGTATTTATGTATTTTTTGAGACAAGGTCTCACTCTCTCTCCCAGGCTGAGTGCAGTGACGTGAACATGGCTTATTGCAACCTCAACCTCCTGGCCTCAAGTGATCCTCCCACCTCAGCCTCTTGAGTAGCTGAGACTCCGGACACGTGCCACCATGCCAAGCTAATTTTTATTTATTTTTGTAGAGATAGGGAATTTCCATGTTGCCCAGGCTGGTCTCAAAATCCTGGGCTCAAGTAATCCTCTTGCCTTAGCCTCCCAAAGTGTTGGGATTATAGGTGTGAGCCACAGAGCCTGGCCTTTATTTCTTCTTTTAAGATGGAGTCTCGTTCTGTCACCCCAGGCTGGAGTGCAGTGGCACTATCTCAGCTCACTGCAACCTCTGCCTCCCCGGTTCAAGCGATTCTTTTGCCTCAGCCTCCCAAGTAGCTGTGACTACAGGCACATGCCACCACACCTGGCTAATTTTTTGTAGTTTTAATAGAGACAGGATTTCATCGTGTTAGCCAGGATGGTCTCAGTGTCTTGACCTCGTGATCTGTCCACCTTGGCCCCCAAAGTGCTGGGATTATAGGCGTAAGCTACCACACCTGGCTGCCTGGCCTTTATTTATTTAAAAAACTTTACGCTGGGCGCAGTGGCTCACACCTGTAATCCCAGTGCTTTGGGACACCAAGGCGGGCAGACCATGAGGTAAAGAGATTGAGACCATCTTGGACAACATGATGAAACCCCATCTCTACTAAAAATACAAAAATTAGCCAGGCATAGTGGTGCGGGCCTGTAATCCCAGCTACTCAAGAGGCTGAGACGAAAGAATCGTTTGAACCCGGGCGGTGGAGGTTGCAGTGAGCTGAGATTGTGCTGCTGCACTCCAGTCTGGTGACAGATGGAGACTCCGTCTCAAAAAAAAAATTTACTTTGGCCACACATGGTGGCTCACACCTGTAATCCCAGCACTTTGGAAGGCTGAGGCAGGCAGATCACAAGGTCAGGAGTTGGAGACCAGCTTGACCAACATGGTGAAACCCTCTCTCTACTAAAAATACAAAAATGAGCTGGGCGTGGTGGCATGTGCCTGTAATCCCAGCTACTCAGGAGGCTGGGGCAGGAGAATCGCTTCAACACAGGAGGCAGAGGTTGCAGTGAGCCAAGATTGTGGCACTGCACTCCAGCCTGGGTGACAGAGAAAAACTGTCTCATTAAAAAAAAAATTGTTCTCTTTTGGGTATTTTTTGTTTGTTTTGAGATGGAGTCTCACTCTGTCACTGAGGCTGGAGTGCAATGGCTCGATCCCAGCTCACTGCAACCTCTGCCTCCTGGGTTGAAGCGATTCTCCTGCCCCAGCCTCCTGAGTAGCTGGGATTACAGGCGCCTGCCACCATGCCCAGCTAATTTTTGTATTTTTAGTAAAGATGGGGTTTCACTCTGTTGGCCAGGCTGGTCTCAGACTCCTGACCTCAGGTGATCCACCCGCCTCAGCCTCCCAAAGTGCTGGGATTACAGGCGTGAGCCACCATGCCCAGCCAAAAAAATTTGTTTTTACTCACCACTATACTGACAAAGAACAGGTGATTTTAAACACCCTCTCCCACCTACATTTTAGCTGGAACAATTCTCCAGAGGCATTGAGGTAGAGTGGGGTGGTGAGTTCTAGGCAGTAAGTTAATAAATGACCCGTAAAGATGTTTGTCTAGGCTCTGGGAGGCCCAAGAGCAGGCCCTGGCAGTTCCTCTGACACAAAGCCATGGCAAGAGTGCCAAGAGTGCCAAGGCAGGGTCACAAAAGTGGCACAATGACCCTGCCCTGGGATGCAGCTCGGCCTGGCCCAGCCTAACTCAGCCCGGCTACCCCGGAGGCTGCTACCAGCTGGGCTGGGTGCTGGGAGAGGGCCCAGCATTCCGGTCCTCCTGCCAAAACTGGCTTCCTAGGACCCCAGTGTTGTGGCTCCTTCGACTCAGTTTCCTTCCCACCAGATTATAACTCCACCACAGCAGGACTTTATCTGTCTTGTCTACTGCTCTATTTTCAGTGCCTAGAACTGTGCCTCTCAATCAATACAGGCTGCTGAAAAGGCTGGAAGTACAGGATCGTTGATGTCATTGCTGTTACAGTGTCGTTCCCATGGGAAGCAGCCTGCATCTCTCTTCAGGCCGCTCCCATGTCAGCCATTGGAGAATTTGATTGAGATTTAAGTCAAAACATAATCATAGAGGAAAAACACACAACAAAGTATTTCCCCTTTTGTGTGACCTTTTCAGACACCCTGTATTTACTGGGTGAGTTGATCTACAAAGTGAAGGTCATAAATTAAAGGCTCTCATGTTTCTTCTCCTCTGAAACACCATGATTCAGCAGCGTCTCCCATGTGTGCTCAAAAGTTGGACGTGCCTCCTGCCTACCCTCCAAAGCAGCTGCCATGGGCTCTTTTCCTTCAGGGTTGGGAGGGACAG
This sequence comes from Cheracebus regulus, assembly GCA_963574635.1. Lineage (NCBI taxonomy): Eukaryota > Metazoa > Chordata > Mammalia > Primates > Pitheciidae > Cheracebus > Cheracebus regulus. The sequence goes on from CAUYQU010092658.1 coordinate 7,575, forward strand.
TTCATTCTCTGAGCGGCCTCTCCAGGGGCAGAGGCGGGTACTGGGGCTGGCCTGCTTGCAGCTCCCTGGCCCTACCCAGTGGGGATTGCGTGTCAGGACTGGGGCTTGGTGGGCTGCCAAGGGGTGAGCCCTGAGGCAGTTTTCTGGGAAGGATAGATGCCATGTGTGACTCAGAACCAAGTTAGGGAAAAAACAAGCTCACTCAGTCGCTAGCACCCTCTGCCTGGCCTGGCTTTGACCATGAGCTCATGAAAGAGGAAGCTGGGCCAGGCAGACAGTAGCTCTGCTTTCCCTCATGTTTTCTCCCTACGCCTCATGGATTCCCTAGAGTGTCTGGGCCTCAGGCCACTGTCATCCTAGCTCCTGTGCCCTGGCTCTTTTATGACACTTTCCCTTCCCAGACACTTGGTCATTTCTTTCCCCAGGTGGGAATCCCACCCACCACAGCAGGAGAATTGCACACACAGAGAGGTTACAAGTGGCACCATGTCCCTCAGCCCTGCTGAGCCCTCCACTGTTGGGCACGACTATTTGGGTTTGCGCCTGTGGCTGCTGTGTCTCTGACACAGACCAGCTGGTGCTGACCCTGGGAGCCTGAATTGATGAGTTTCTTGAGAGCTGAGATTCCCTGGTTCAGGAAGGAAAAAAGGGGCACCAAATGACTGGGCAGCCAAGCCATCCTCAGTCATGCAATATTACTGTTGGGACCAACTTACCTGGTACTTTTGACATTCAGAACAGTTCACTACCAAAAAGGCACATTTTATTGTAGTGAAAATGGGACAGTGATGGGCCACAAAGAACCTTCCTAACTCTTGTCCCTCCAGTTCACCTTCTATGCCCCCCAGGGCTTTCTTGTTCAAAGACAGACTTGACCATGTCTGTGCCTGCTTTAGTAACTTCAGTGGCTCCAAACTCTCTACAGGGGCCTCCACTGAGCTCCCAACCCGAATCCAGGTACGTTGCAGGCTTTCTCTTTCAACACCCCCATTGCTTCTCGATGGTGTGCCTCTCTAATTTTGTGCTTTTTCTCACATATGCCAAACTCTTACCCATTGGATCCTATACCTGTTCTATTTCCTCTCCATTTTCTTCCCTATTTTCCTGGGAAAAAACCATCCCTGACTCTGCTGTACAGAATTAGTTCATCTACATTGTATACAAATCCCTCAAAACATCAAACACTTGATAGTATAGTCATTTGTCTATGTATCTTTTTGATTGACTGGTGGGGATCCTGCCATTGTGATGTAGCCATCTTAATGCTGGGAACCTCTTGACAAGATCTAAAATTATTATTAAATTGTCACCATTAAAAAAAATCAGTAAGAAATGTATAAACCAGATATGCTCAACCTATCCCTGTGGGTTGAACTCATCCTACCTCTGACCCTGAGCCTTTTACATAGAATTTGGTAGTATTTGGTGATACTGCATTTCATTTTAAAAAGTTAGGTAGATTGAAGTATAATTTACATACAGTAAAATTCATCCTTTTTAGGAGTACAGTTTTTGATGAGTTTTTTTTTTTTTGAGTTTTCTTGAATTTTGTTCTTTTTGCCCAAGCTAGTGTGCAATGGTGCGATCTCTGCTCAACACAACCTCCACCTCCCAGGTTCAAGTAATTCTCTTACCTCAGCCTCCCAAGTAGCTGGGATTACAGGCATGTACCACCGCATCTGGCTAATTTTGTATATATATGCATTTTTAAAGTAGAGACTCGTTTCTCTCCATGTTGGTCAGGCTGGTCTCAAACTCCCAACCTCAGGCGATCTGCCCACCTCTGCTTCCCAAAGTGCTGGGATTACAGGCACGAGCCACCGCACCTGGCCTTTTTTTGTGTGTGTGTGTGAGACGGAGTCTTGCTCTGTTGCCCAGGCTGGAGTGCAGTGGCGTGATCTCTGCTTACTGCTACCCCCACCTCCCGGGTTCAAGCACTTCCCTGCCTCAGCCTCCAGAGTAGCTGGGATTACAGGCACCTACCACCACACCCTGCTAATTTTTGTATTTTTTAGAGATGGGGTTTCACCATCTTGGCCAGGCTGGTCTTGAACTCCCGATCTTGTGATCCACCAGATCACAAGAGGCGGGAGAGGCTAAGGCAGGAGAATCACTTGAACCTGGGAGGCAGAGGTTGCAGTGAGCTGAGATCACGCCGTTGCACTTCAGCCTGGGCAATGAGAATGAAACTCCATGTCAAAAAAAAAGAGAAAGAAAGAAAAGAAACTACAATAGACACTCTTTCGTGTCTGGATTCTTTTGCTCAGTGTAATATTTTTGTGATTCATCCATGTCATGGCATGAATCAGTAGTTCTTTCCTTTTGACTTCTGGATAGCATTCCATTGTATAAATATATGACAGTTGGCTTATTAATTCACCATCGATGGGCATTGTGTTTCTTTTCTTATTTTTGGAAATGATGAATAAAGCTACTATGAACATTCATAGACAACTCTTTTTGGAGACATGTATCCTTATTTCTCTTGAGTAGATATTGAGGAGTAGTATAACTAGGTGCATATTTTGCTTGTTAAGAAATTGCTGTGGGACCTGGTGGCTCACACCTGTGATTCTAGCACTTTGGGAGGCAGAGTCGGGAGCATTTTTTTTTTTTTTTTTTTTTTGAGACAGAGTCTAGCTCTGTTGCCCAGGCTGGAGTGCAGTGGCAAGATCTTGGCTCACTGCAACCTCCATCTCCCGGGTTCAAGCAATTCTCCTGCCTCAGCCTCCAGAGTAGCTGGGCTGACCACCATATCCAGCTAATTTTTATATTTTTAGTAGAGACAGGGTTTCACTATGTTGGCCAGGCTGGTCTGGAACTTCTGACCTTGTGATCTGCCCGCCTCGGCCTCCCAAAATGCTGGGATTACAAGCATGAGCCACCGTGCCCGGCCTTTATTTTTTTTAGAGAGATGGAGTCTCCCTCTTTTGCCCAGGCTGGAGTGCAGTGGCACTTCCCGACATCAAGTAATTCTCCTGGCTCAGCCTCCCAAGTAGCTGGGACTACAGGCATGCACCACCACACCTGGCTTATTTTCGTTTGTTTGTTTGTTTGTTTGTTTGTTTGTTTTTGAGACAGAGTCTTACTCTGTCGCTCAGGCTGGAGTGCAGTGGCGAGATCTCAGCTCATTGAAACCTCTACCTCCCGAGTTCAAGCTATTCTTCTTCCTCAGCCTCTTGAGTAGCTGAGACTACAGGTGTGCACCACCATGCCCAGCAAATTTCTGTATTTTCAGTAGAGACGGGATTTCGCCATGTTGGCCAGTCTGTTCTAGAACTCCTGACCTTGTGATCTACCCGCCTCGGCCTGCCAAAGTGCTGGGATTACAGATGTGAGCCACTGTACCCAGCCTAATTTTTGTATTTTTAGTAGAGACGGGTTTTACCATCTTGGTCAGGCTGGTCTCGAACTCCTGACCTCAAGTGATCCACCCACCTTGGCCTCCCAAAGTGCTGGGATGTGTGAGTACTCTGCCTGGCCTAAAGGCGGGAGGATTTCTTGAGCCCAGGAGTTTGAGATCAGCCTGGGCAGTATGGAGAGAACTCGTCTCTACAAAATTAAAAAATTACACCAGGTGTGGTGGTGCATGTCTGTGGTCCCAGCTACTCTGGGAGGCTGAGGTGGGAGGATCACTTGAACCCAGGAGTTGAGGCTGTGGTGAGCCGTGTTCACACCACTGCACTCCAGCCTGGGAGACAGAGCGAGACCCCATTCTAAAACAAAAACAAAAACAAAAACAAGACAAAACAAAAAAAGGAAATTGCCATGTTGTTTTCCAAAGTGGTTTACCATTTCATACTGACAGGAGCTATACTCATGTTTTAAGGAACCTGCATCAAAATGTTCCTCTTGTAATTTCTTGCTTACAATCTGCCAAAACTAAATGTTCTTTGTTAGAGAACAGGTTCCCACTCAGATTACCTCAAGGGACAGAGATGGGCTGGAATGTAGCCATCTAAGTGGCCAGCAACCTGCCCCCTAAAGAACCAGCATGTCCTCTGGAAGCCGCAGTGGCTTCCAGTGCCCAGTGGCAGCCCCAGGGGCACACCCTGCTTCCCTGCCCACACCCGGGCGGCTCAGCATCTCTGACTGCAGTGAATGGCTCTGCCCAGGTCTTGCTGTGTAGTGTAAAGTGACATTAGCCCACACACCTGAGCATGTATGATGCCACATAGGCACTGTTTTAAGAGCTATACTTGGCCAGGCATGGTGGCTCACACCTGTAATCCCAGCACTTTGGGAGGCCAAGGGGGATGGATCACAAGGTCAAGAGATCGAGACCATGCTGGCCAATATGGTGAAACTCTGTCTCTACTAAAAATACAAAAATTAGCTAGGCGTGGTGGCCCACGCCTGTAGTCCTAGCTACTTGGGAGGCTGAGGCAGGAGAATTGCTTGAACCCAGGAGGCGAAGGTTGCAGTGAGCCAAGATCCGACACTGCACTCCAGCCTGGCAACAGAGCAAGACTCCATCTCAAAAAAAGAGCTATACTCAAATCGATTCATTAAGCCTTCACACTCCAACTGTTATTTTATCTATGCTCCCATTTTACAAATGAGAAAAATGAGGTTCAATGAGGCAATTCACTTTCTTAAGATTGTGTAACCAAGAGGTAATGGGAGTTAGATGTGAACCCAGGTCTATCTCGTTCTAAAGCCCAGCGGCATACCTGTTTGTCATAGCATAGATGCTAGAGCCAGTCTACCTGAGTTAAACTCCATTTTTGTTTGTTTGTTTGTTTTTTGAGATGGAGTCTCACTCTGTTGCCCAGGCTGGAGTGCAATGGCACAGTCTTGGCTCACTACAATCTCCATCTCCCAGGTTCAAGCCATTCTCCTGCCTCAGCCTCACTAGTAGCTGGGATTACAGGCACCCGACACCATGCCCAGCTAATTTTTGTATTTTTAGTAGAGTTGGGGTTTCACCTTGTTGGGCAGGCTTGTCTTGAACTCCCGACCTTGTGATTTGCTCACCTTGGCCTCCCAAAGTGCTGGGATTGCAGGTGTGAGCCACCATGCCCTGCTTATTTGTTTATTTTTAGAGTCAAGATCTTGCACTGTTGCCCAGGCTGGAGTGCAGTGGCACCATCATAGCTCACTATAGCCCCAAACTCCTGAATGCAAGCAATCCTGCCACTTCAGCCTCCCAAGTTTCTGGGACTACAGACATGTGCCACCATGCCCAGCTAATTAATTTTTTTTGTAGAGATAGTGTCTCACTTTGTTGCCCAGGCTGGTCTCAAACTCTTGGCTTCAAATGAGCTTCCTGCCTCAGTCTCCCAAAATAGTGGGATTACAGGCATGAAATACCATGCCCAGCCAATTGTATGTTTTAATTCACTTAGTTTTCATGGTACACCCATGATACAGGCGCAGTGACAGCACCGAGCTCTGTGAAGCAGGGGAATGACAGAGTTGGGTTTGGCATCCAGGAAGTTTGTCTCCAGAGACAAAGCTATTGACCTCCACGCTTTCCTGCCTCTCAACAATCCTCATTATTAATATTATTGTTCAACCCATTGACCTAGCTCTTTTTGTCTTTGGGGTTTTACACTGCTCTGACGTTCATGTCCTTGCTTATGTCTTACTTTGAGACTCTGAATGGGTTCTGTACGCACGCCCCAGGATACAGTAACCTTATTGGGCATTCTCACCTCTGGCTGCATCACTGGCCTCTTGCCAGCCCTTGAGAACTGCCCCTAGCTCAAGCAAGGATCCTAATTTAGCAGATGAGGTCAGGGCAGGAAGATGATCTCCAGGGTGACCTACGAGCAAGGACTCTCTCCCAGCTACTTTTCTCAAGAGGAGGGGGTGTAACCAGAACACACTTTAAGGTCTTGAGGCCATCCCCAGAGATCATTTGCTTCCTCAAACAGATTTTGGGCTTTTTCAGGTGAGAGACTAATCACTGAACTCGCTGTCAGTATTCAGCACTGTGCTGATTGATATATACTAGGTACTCAATGACTTTGGTTGAATAATGAATAAATAAATGAATGAATAAAGAGACCCAGATTCTCTTACTTTAGGTCTGTGTTGTCTAATATGGTAGTAGCATGTGGCTATTTTATTTTTTTTGATGGATTCTTGTTCTATTGCCCAGGCTGGAGTGCAGTGGCACAATCTCGGCTCACTGCAACCTCTGCTTCCCGGGTTCAAGCAGTTGTCCTGCCTCAGCCTCCTGGATAGCTGGGATTACAGGCACATGCCACCATGCCCAGCTAATTTTTGTATTTTTAATAGAAACTGAGTTTCACCATGTTGGCCAGGCTGGTCTAAAACTCCTGACCTCAGGTGATCTGCCCGCCTTGGCCTCCCAAAGTGCTAGAATTACATTAGGGAGCTACCACACCTGGCCTCATGTGGTGATTTAAATGTAAATTCTAATTAGTCAAAATCTAAAATTCAATTTCTCAGTTTCATTAGCCACATTTCAAGAGCATGATAATCCCATGTGGCCAGTGATTACCATATTGGAAAACGTGGAAATAGAACATTTTCATCATTATAAAAAGATTTGTTGGACAGCACTAGGCTAGATGACAGACGGGGTGGGGGAAGATAAAATGCTGCATTGGGAAAACAGTATAGGCTGATGGCTTTAATCTGTTTTTGACACTTTAAAAATAGTCAAGATCAGTCCTGTGTCATTAGATTGTGTCAGACACTGCCCATTCAGAGGTCCAGAAACCTTCAGAAATCATGTATTGAGAAAGGGAAACCGTTTCTGATCACACACATGACCCACGCTTCTTCAGAAAGGAAAGCATAGGTTGAAGGGGGAACTGAGACTGCTGAGCTCTTCTGCCTTTGGCCACAGGAAACTAACTGATCCATGATGCTTTGTACCCATGAGCTCATCTAGTCCTTCCAGGGCACAGGAGAGTGGTGAAAATAAGTGGCCACAGTTCACAGATTTTTCAACTGGTGGCTAGTTCCTATACTCAAAACATCAGTAGATTGTCAAATGTGTCAAATGTGTCAAATAAGAGCAGTGGAAGGCAGAAAGGTGTATAGAATATGGGCCTTAAGAAGTTTATAACCAAGTTAAGGGAAATTAAGAAATCAGCCTATAACTATATATAAGTATACAAAACTATAACTGTATCTGTAGTTATATACATGTGTGCATCTATTTATTATCTACCTCCTTATCTAATAACATGATTCATTAAAATTTATTTGATATGTTAGAGCTTAACAAGTACTTTTCCTCATATGAAGACCGAGCAGATCCCCCTGATGAATGTCAAACAAATGGAATGTTGGTACAGAGAGCAAGCACTCTAGGCATTCGCAGCAGGGTGAGATTGCTGTAGGATGCAGTGATGTGGGAAAGCTTTTGTGGAGGCTGAACCAGCAGGAATGCAGGGCAGTCACACAAACATGGATACAACTCCTGGCTTCCCTCCTAGACGCTTCCCAGACTCTCCATTGCTTGTAATTTTTGTTTCTTTGTTTGCTTTTTTTTTTTTTGAAACAGTCTCACTCTGTGGCCCAGGCTGGAGTGCAGTGCAGTGGTGCGATCATGGCTCAGTGCGGCCTCGACTGTCAGGGCTCAAGCCGTTCTCCCACCTCAGCCTCTGGATTCGCTGGGACCATGGGTGCGTGCCACCACATCTGGCAAATTTTTTGATTATCTGTAGACATGGGGCCTCGCTATATTGTTCAGGCTGGTCTCAAACTCCTGGGCTCAAGTAATCCTCCTTGGCCTCCCAAAGTTCTGGGATTACAGAGGGGAGCCACCACACTGGGCCTGTTGCTTGTATTTTTCTTAAATCAGGTAATTGTAAATTCATTTTACTTTATAAAAGATAAAATGTTGATGTAGAGTTCTTAGTGATCTATGTTTTCTGTCCAGTCCTCCACCTAAATAATTAACATATTAAAAAAACTCCCACATATTTCATAGTGATTCTAGAAATGTAGAATAATTTGGATACTCCAAATGCAAAATGGTTTGAGTTACCTTTATTTAATAATCCTGTGATGAGCGTGCAAAGACATATCTGAAATAACTTATAACTCAGGCTTATATAACATCAACTCTGCCCCAAATTCCTACAGCGTAGAACACATAAAAATCCAACCCTGCAGTCTGACCAGTTTTGACTAGGTTCTCCTTACATAATCATAACCACTTCCCTGCCAGGAGCAATTAAAAAAAAAAAATGTTCTTCTGAAGCCCTGTGTACTTTGCCTCAGCTTCCTTTAACTTTTCTAAAGAGCTTCTACTTTTCTTCATTGGCATTTACATTTCTTTGGCTTCAAGCCACAAAAAACGATTGTCCTTAACTTGAACACAATAGGTGAGTCTTGGGAAGATGCTGAATAGTTCATAGAATCAAAGGAAGGCCAGAGAAGAGGCTCAGGAAACACAGAACCAGGGTAGCTCCAGCGGATGAGGTAGCAGGAATCCACCGTCTTGTCCTGGCTACCTGCTGATATGAATAAATGGCAAAGGATTTTTTCTATCCCTTCTGGTTTTGTTCATCATTCAAAGCCCTAGCAGAGAGAATCTGATTAGCCTGGTTTAGGTAAAGGCTGGGGGAAAAAAGCACACCTTCACCGTAGCTCATTAGGCCTGCACACGGATCATTCTCTAAGGAATCCAGTGACTGTTCTCAGCAGAGAAGAGAATGCATGCAGGGTGGTCAAACCTCAGAAAATATCCACTACGTTCCCATTGACTCTTACCTCCATTTTCCATTTTTTAAATTATCCACAATAGGGGTGACTAACATATCTTCCGACGTTGTGAAAAACATATAGTAAAATAGATCTACCTGTGCTGAAATTTTTCCCAGAAAGGATTAATGGTTAGGAAAGTTTGGCCCTACTTACCCCTCAGTGTTAGGATTAAAGAAAATATATGCAAAATGCCTAATACTGTACCTGGCATGTAGCAAGGTTTATTACATGTCAGTCCCGTTCCAACTCTTCCCATTCATCCACTGTTATGCTGAAGCCAGCTCTCAGCCGCTCATGAGAAGAATCATTACATTTTCAGGAACTTGATAAGCCAACTGGCATAACATTCGTAGCTAGAAGTTGGCCTTTGTAGGGACAGAAAGATGTGATTGTTTTCTGTACCCATCATGAGTCATGACCAATACTCCCATGACAAAAGACAGGTGAACCAAACAAAAGCATAACAAATTTATTTTATTTTATTTATCTACTTTTTTGAAATGGAGTCTCAGTCTTGCTCAGGCTGGAGTACAGTGGCACGATCAGGGCTCACTGCAGCCTTAACCTCCTGGGCTCAAGCAATCCTCCTGCCTGAGCCTACAGAGTAGCTGGAACTGCAGGTGTAGACCACCACACACAGATAATTTTTGTGTTTTTTTGTAGAGACGGGGTTTCACCATGTTTTCCGGCTGCTCTTGAACTCCTGGGCTCAAGCCATCTGTTTGCCTCGGCTTCCCAAAGTGCTGAGATTACAGGTGTGAGCCACTGTGACTGGCCAACAAATTTATTTCATCAAAATTTTACGTGACATGGGAGCCTTCAGAAATGAAGACCCAAAGACTCAGAGAAAACTGTTTTTTTGATTAGTTTCAATAAAGAATGGAGAGCCAAGGCTGGGCGCAGTGGCTCACACCTGTAATCCCAGCACTTTGGGAGGCTGAGGCAGGCGGATCACATGAGGCCAGGAGTTCGAGACCAGCCTGGCTAACATGGTGAATATTTACACCACAGAAACTGGAAATGTTGCAAATCAGGACTTTCATCTACCCCTCGCCCTCCACTGCCTCCGAGAGTTAAACATTTACAGGCCACTGCCACATCTGGGCCTTTCTTTCCTTCACGAGATGTGAGGAGAACCAAGTTAGGATGAGGTTGACCTGTGAGTGACAAAAACCAAATAGAACAATGGCTTTCTAGATGCAAGTCCATTTCTCTCTGACAGAAACAAAGTCCAGAGCCAGGCACACAGCTCAGGGCTGGGACAGCTCCACCCCATTGCCTCACTGTCTTTTTTTTTTTTTTTTTTTTCCTGAGATGGAGTCTCACTCTGCCGCCCAGGCTGGAGTGCAATGGCTCTATTTTGGCTCACTTCAACAACCTCCACCTCCTGGGTTCAAGCCATTCTCCTGCCTCAGCCTCCCGAGCAGCTGGGATTACAGGCGCCCATCACTGTGCCTGCCTATGCCTCACTGTCTTTGATGCATGGCTCTTCATGATTTCGGATGGCTACTCAGGCTCCTTGTTCAGGCCAGGGGAAAGAGAAGGACAAAGAAATACACACCCCAGCCTATGAATTCCACAGACAGAAGTAACCCATAACATTTCTGCTTATTTCAAATAGGTTGGAAGGAAGTCTCTCTGCCACATCTGGCTGTGGGGGAGGCTTAGAGCCCTGTTGCTTTCTGCAGGCAGACGTGTGCTCTACTGGGGGCTGAGAAGGGGAGGGCAGGTGCTGGGGGGGCCGCTGAGAAGCTGGGCGGGATTCGAGAACTTGTAGGGGAGAGGGAGAACTGGTGTTGGTGTGATGGGAATGAGCATAGTTTGTGGAACTCTGAAGGAGCTGACTGGAATAGAAAATTAAAAATACTGAGAAATGAGGTTAAATACACAAGGTGGAAGCCAGAGCTCAGTGAGGGTCCAGGAAAGCAGACAAAAGAATCTTTATCTCCTGCCACTAGACACTGGAGGCACTGAACTTTCCACTAGGGGAGCTACATGATCAGAGGCATTTCAGAAATTTTAATCTCACACTGAAGTGCTAGACATATTGGAGGCGGGAGGAAAAACAGGAAGCAGCAGGGAGGCTGGAAGGGAGACTGAGTTCATGAGCCAGGTGTGAGGTGATTATATGGGGGGCAATGGGAATGAGGAGGAAAAGCAAGAAGCATTTACTAGAAAACGTATTCAAACTGATGGCTGGTCCGAAAGGGAGTTTTGGGCTGGGGTGATGAGAGACAGAACTCATAGCAACAGGGTAAATGGAGTAAACTCGGCTTGGTTGGTGTTTTATTTTTAAATTATTTATGTATGTATTTATTTTGAGACAGAGTCTCACTCTTGTTGCCCAGGCTGGAGTGCAGTGGTGCAATCCCGGCTCACCGCAACCTCTGCCTCCCGGGTTCAAGCGATTCTCCTGCCTCAGCCTTCTGAGTAGCTGGGACTACAGGCATAAGCCACGGTGCCTGGCCTATTATTATTATTTTTTATTTGAGACAGGGTCTTGCTGTGTCACTCAGGTTGAAGTACAGTGGTACAATCTTGGCTCACTGCAACCTCTGCCTCCTGGGCTCGAGTGATCAATCCTCCCATCTCAGCCTCCCGAATAGCTGGGACTACAGGTCCATGCCACCAAGCCAGGCTAATTTTTATTTGTAATTTTTGAAGAGGCAAGGTTTTACTGTGTCCAGCCTGTCTCCAGGCTGGTCTTGAACTCCTGAGCTCAAAGCAATCCGCCCACCTTGGCCTCCCAAAGTGCTGGGATTACAAGTGTGAGCCACCATGCTCAGCAGCAGGTGTTTTAGATTGGGCTACCTTGAAGCAGAACCTAGGGTGGGGACTTCTGTTCAGGAGATACATTGGAAGAGGCTCTCAGGACAAAGATTGAAAAAAACAGAATAGGGAAGGGGAAGAGGCTAAGCAAAGATATGAGCTTCAGCCTGAGCCCATGGGGAAGCTCAGGGCAGCAAGTTGCACCAGTCAATTGCACTTGGAGGCATAAGGGCTGGCGTTTTGTAGACTGCTTCAAGTCAGGCAGCCACTGGGAGGTCTGTTCAGAGTGTGTGCAAGGGAGAAGGGCTTGGCGCTTGGCTCCTGTTTGGCCCAGAGCAATTCTCCAGAAAAGGGGGCAGTTGTGTCTGGTTATCAGCTGATATTCCCAAAAGCTGGAAGGTGAGTGGACCCCCCTGGGAAAAAGGACCTGGGCCCAAGCAGCATCCAGGACAGTGAATTCATTTTGTGTGTTGGATTTGAGGTGGCAAAAGAATAAGGAACTGGCCTATGACTGTGGGAAGTTTGAAATATAAGACAGGAGTTCAGGTGAAAAGATAGGACTAGGTATAGTAGCTATTGGAGTGGGGGATGTTGGCATATAGATGACAGGGTGTTTTGGGGTGGGTTTGTTTGTGAGGGTTTTTTTTGTTTTGTTTTGTTTGTTTGTTTTGAGAGATAGGGTCTTGCTCTGTAACCCCGGCTGGAGTGTAGTGGTGTGATCATAGCTCTCTGCAGCCTCAACCTCCCAGGCTCAAGAGATCCTCTCACCTCAGCCTCTTGAGTAGCTGGTACTACAGGTGATGTCACCACTCCTAGCTACTTTTTAAAACATTTTTTGTAGAGATGGGGGTCTCACTATGTTGCCCAGGCTGGTCTCAAATTCCTGGGCTCAAGTGATCCTGTTGCCTTAGCCTCCCAGAGTTTTGGGATTACTGGTGTGAGCCATGGCGCAGGCCTAGATGATAGTTCAAACAAGAAGGAATTTGTATATTTGTCACTTTGGGGGTTTCTAGTGGCCTTTGAAGGAAGAGTCACAGCAGGACAGAGTATGAAACCATATGGTGAGGTGAGGTCTGGCAATGCTTTGTGCATTTAATGTCCTTCCATGCTGACTAACTCTTAACACCTCTAGGGTACTTTCTGCGTCACCTTATGTGCTGCTCATTCTGCCTTGTCTTGTGTTCTGGTTATTTAATGCTGCCCAACAAATCGCCTCAAAATTTTGTGGCATGAGACAACCCTTTGTTACGTTCATGGATTCTTTGGGTCAGGAATCTGTGGGTCACACACCGCTGTGGGGACAGCTTCGGCTCCTAGGTATCCAGGGCTGCAGCTGGAAGAATCGAAAGCTGGGAGACTGAAATTATCTGCAGACACTTCGCATGTCTCACATATCTGGCAGTGGATGCTGGCGGTTGGCTCGGGGACCTCAGGTTTTCTACCTGTGGTCTAGTTAGAGTTTCTCTTGCGTGGTGGCTGGGTTGCTGTGGGGGAACCAGGCACCAGCTGCTTTGTTTTGAGGCACGGTTTCACTCTGTCACCCATGTTGGAGTGCACTAGTGCGGTCATGGCTGTCTGCAGCCTCTGCTGCATCAGTCTCCCTGGTAGCTGGGACCACTGCCAACATGCCTGGCTAATTTTGCTATTATTATCATTATTATTTTGTAGAGACAGGGCCTCACTATGTTGCCTAGGCTGGTCTCCAACTCCTGGGATGAAGCAATCTGTCCATCTCAGCCTCCTAAAGTGTTGGGATTATGGGCATGAGCCAGTGTGCCCAGCCGCATTCTTTTTATAACCTCATCTTTTTTTGATCTGCATCACTTCCCTCATACCCTATTGGTTAGAGTAGTCACAGCCCCACTTCCATTCAAAAAGAGGGAACACGTCCCCCACCTGGAGTGTCAGTCACAGGAAAAGGAGAGCAAGTGGAAAGGGGCACCCAACTTTGGAAAATACCATCGGTCACACTCTATCAGAGCCTCCATTTGCTTCTTATGAGGGGCTTCATTTATTCAGCTGTCATTGGGTCAACAATAACAGCAACTTGAAGAACTTCCTGAGAGCAGGAATCTGTTACTTTTGTCTACTTTATCTTTATATCCTGAGTATTGGCCTAGGAGGAAATATCTGTGGAAGGATGGGATCCTTCTAAGCCTCTCATCTATTTTCATGTACACTGCATCATTTGATTCCAAACTAGCTGTCATTACCATTTCACAGTTGAAGAAGTTGAGGCTTAGAGGGGCAAATGGTCTGTCTCAGATGATTCAGGTCTTCTGGGTTGATGTGGCTTTTATAAAGAACTTGCTGTCTCCAAACAGCAAATAGCATCCCTAGGGGCTGGGGCTGTTTCTTCAAGACCCCTGCCTTCTGCACCCTTGTAGCAGCAAAGGCCCATCTGCAGGGCTGTGGACAGCATGCCCTCAGCTGCTTACCGACAGGTTTGCATTTGATATACATGACTGATTGATTGATTGATTGATTTAGAGACAAAGTCTCGATCTGTTGCCCAGGCTGGAGTGCAGTGGTGTGATCTCCACCCACTACAACCTCTGTCTCCCAGGTTCAAGTGATTCGCCTGTCTCAGCCTCCTGAGTAGCTGGGATTTCAGGCATGTGCCACTACGCCCAGCTAATTCTTCTATTTTTAGTAGAGATGGGGTTTCACCATGTTGGCCTGGCTGGTCTCGAACTCCTGACTTCAGGTGATCCACACGCCTCAGCCTCCCAAAGTGCTGGGGTTATAGGCATGAGCCATCACGCCCAGCCTACATGATGATTTAATATGAAGATTTAGTGTGATTTTGCATCTCTTTTTCACAGAAGCAGGGTCAGGACCAGGGTCCTCATGTTGAATTCAGCTTCAGGGCTGGGTAGAAGGCTGGGGTGAAGTTGCTCCTCATCTCTCTGTCCTGGCTATGAGCAGGCAGCCTCTGGGTCAGGAGTGTGAGGTGAGTGGGTGATGCTACAGAGGGTTCAGGTGGAGCAGTCAGACCGTGCTGAGTAACTCCCCTGGAGGGAAGGAGGAAGTGGTGGAGGCAGTTCCTGTAGGTCCAGCTCAGAGGGGAGAAGGGAGCCAATTAACACCTCCTCCCCAAGTCACATCCCAGCCCTGGGAATACTTCATAGGCTCCGGGGAAATCCTGGCCAAGTGGCAGAGTGGGTGATGGGGCGCTTATCACTCAACATCAGGAGTGGGTGGGGGCAGCTCTTAGAACTTACTTAAGGCCTCAATTTTCCAAATCCTGCCAGTGATCCACCCCTAGCCCCACCAGCCAACCTTTGACTTAATCTCTTCAGTTGATTTTCTCAGAGATTGCAGATCAGGAAGGGCCTTCGGAAACCACAGCTTCCACTTCTGCTGTGAGGACAGAAAGCACGGGACAATCTAGCCCCTTCATCCCTGGAAAGTAACAAGGAGGACTCTGCCCTTACCGGGTCCCTATGGTCCTGTACCAGCCGCACAGGGACCACTGATGGAGGCTTTTTCTCTCTGGTTCCTCCTCATCCTCTCCTCTGCTCGGGTGTATGCTCTCCCTGCCTACTCGGTCTGACAGTAGCTCCCTGCGACTTCTCATATCACCTTCCACTCCCCACCTCACCTCCATGGGCCCTGGTGCACTGGCTTTGGCTGTGTCTTTTGTGAGTCACCCGTGCTGCTTTTTTCCAGCCCTACCGCTGGGGCTCCGGCTCTCCCCCACACAAGACTTACTCACCACTCATGTCATCAATCCCTCTGGAATGCGCCCCCTCCTCCAGACACCCATCCTCCCCACATCCTTTGTTATTTTGTCTAAACTTACAATTCCACCCCCAACCCCCATGATTAAAATAGCACCTGTTTGCTGTGGGAAATCTGTAATATGCAAAATGCATCCAAAAGAGAATAAAAAGCACTGATAATTCCATAACCCAAATTAGCTAACATTACATTCTGGTGGATTTCCTTCTGGCATTCTCCTCGCCAGAACTCTTCCAGCTTCAGGCCTTCATGTGTGCTTATTGCTTCTTATAACTAAAATTGCGCGCTCTCTCTCCCTCCCTTTGTATTTCCCCTCCTTCACTCTGTGAGCAAACCTACTCATCCTTATTGTAGTAAAGGTCATTCTTTCAGAGAAACCTTCCCTCTACCCCTAAGCTGGTCTCTTTATGACACACTCAGAATACCCAGTACTTTTCCTTGTAGCGCTTACCACCACTAGAAATAAATCATCATTTTTGTCCTCTTGTGTTTAATGTCTGCTTAACTACCTGACATAAGGTCTGGGACTGGTTTTGTTGTTTACTCTGACGGCCCTAGCACCCATCACAGAGCCCTGTACACAGAAAACACCTGACACATCATACCAAGATGCCTTCCCAGAATAACCATGGGCCTGTCTTCCCAGCACTCTACGATAATCCATTTAACAAGCATAATTAATCAATTACTATGTGCCTGGCTTGGTTTCAGGTACAGGATACCAAGCGAGACGATCCAGTTCTTGCCCTTAAGGAGCTCTCAGTCTTTTGAGGGAGACAGATCAGTAACAGGAGCGTTCTAATGCACGGCTAAGTATACAGTGATCAATAGTGTTAGGTAAGGTGTGGAGGAGAGGTCCCTGAACCATCCTGGGGAGGTGACACCATTGTTTTATCTTGTCCTTGTTTATACATTTACGTCACAGAATCACAGCATAATGGAATTGCATGGCACCGTGAGCTCAGCAGGCCCATCTCTTCCCGTATAGACAAGGAAACTCAAGGGTAGCAGAGCGACTTAGCCAAAGCCATTGGGTGACAGAGCTGGGATTAGAACTTGGATCTTTAGATTCCCAGCCTTCCTCCTTCCCTCCCTCCCTCCCTTCCTTTCTTTCTTTTTGACAGGGTCTTGCTCTGTCACCCAGGCTAGAAAGCAATGGAAGGATCTCAGCTCACTGCAATCTCTGCCTCCCATGTTCAAGCAATCCTCCTGCCTCAGCCTCCTGAGTAGCTGAGATTACAGTCACCCACCAACATGCCCGGCTAATTTTTGATTTTTAGTAGACACGAGGCTTCACCATGTTGGCGAGGGTGGTCTCAAACTCCTGACCTCAGATGATCTGCCTGCCTTGGCCTCCCAAAGTGCTGGGATTACAGGCATGAGCCACCACACCTGGCCCAGAGTCCTCTTTGCTTGGCTTGTAGGTGGCTGCCATTTTGCTCTGTACTCACATGGCCTCTTTGTGCATGTGGGGAGAGAGAGCTCTCTTGTGCATCTTGTTCCTTTTATAAGAACACCAATCCTGGCTGGTCGCAGTGGCTCATGCCTGTAATCCCAGCACTTTGGGAACCCAAGGCGGGCAGATCACGTGAGGTCAGGAGTTCGAGACCAGCCTAGTCAACATGGCAAAACCCCATATCTACTAAAAATACAAAAATTAGCCAGGAGTGGTGGTGTGTGGCTGTAATGTCAGCTAACCAGGAGGCTGAGGCAGGAGAATCGCTGGAACCCAGGGGGCAGAGGCTGCAGTGAGCCAAGATTGTGCCACTGCACTCCAGCCCGGGTGACAGAGCAAGACTTCATCTAAAAAAAAAAAAATAAGGACCTCACCCTTAGGACCTCATTTAACCTTAATCACCTAAAAACTATCTCCAAATATAGTCGCATTGAGGGTTAGGGTTTCAACATGTGAATTTGGGGGGACACAATTCATTCCATAGCGTTGGGTCCACTGGGCCTTTCTTGGTCGTGTCCACTT
Source organism: Cheracebus regulus (assembly GCA_963574635.1). Taxonomy (NCBI): domain Eukaryota; kingdom Metazoa; phylum Chordata; class Mammalia; order Primates; family Pitheciidae; genus Cheracebus; species Cheracebus regulus. The sequence continues at coordinate 24,760 of CAUYQU010092658.1, forward strand.
TACCACCCTCTTCTACACCCTACCCACTTCTCTGCCCCTACACTTTTATATCTTGGATTTATTTTGGTTCCTCCAACTTGTCTGGCTCTCTTGTAGCTTGGGTTCCCCCTACCCCTGCTCTGCTGTTTTTACGTTTTCATCATTTTCAAGTCTCAGTTTGAATGTTGGCTTCTAGGGGGCGTTCCCTGATCTGCATCCTGAGTCAGGTCCTCTGGCTGCACATGCCTCTGGCACCCTGAACTGCACCTTGTGTAAGAGCCACCACCTCAGTCCTTTGTGTTCATATCTGTCCTTCTGAGAGCCACAGGGTTAGCACAGTGCTTGGCGCCTACTAAGCAGTCAGTCAAGGTTAGCTTTTATTGGTAGATGCTCAATACATTTCCATTGACCTGAGCTGTCCTCAGAGAGTATATGTATTTTGTTGTCTAATTTGGGTTGAAATTTCTCAGAAGGGTCCTATCTGTTCCTTACTTGAAATCCCCTGTCCCTTGCCCATCCTGGGCTGCTTCATTCAGGAAACATTCCATAAATGATTATTAATCGATCTTCCTACAACTTTCCCAGCATGTATCACATTTGAAGGAACAATCATATTTAAAAGAATATGTTACATAGCAGGACAGTTTATTATGAATGTCATGTAACAACAATCTATTGGGAATTAAAAAGAAACGAAAGTGATCCTCTCTTCTCCCACTTCTGGGCAACCAGGACTTTGAGTCTTTGAAGTTGTGGATTTCCTGACTCCTGAGGTGTTTGACTTTTTGTGTATGTTTTAGAAGGAACAGAAAGAATCAGGCTGGGTGGGGCTGTAAAGGAAACCCACCCTAAGCAGGCCTTGTTTTGGAAGAGCTGGAAAGATACCTGTGGTGCCAGATGGTCTGAGAGTGCAGGGTGTGAGGGCAGAAGGTTACTTCTTGGTTGACTCTTAGACCTCTGTGAACTCAAGGAAAAGAGAGTGGGTGCAGGCTGGGCACAATGGCTCACACCTGTAATCCAAGCATTTTGGGAGGCCGAGGTGGGCAGATCACTTGAGGTCAGGAGTCCGAGATCAGCCTAGCCAACATGGTGAAACCCCATTTCTTTTCTTTTTTTTCTTTTCTCTTCTTTTTTTGAGATGGAGTCTTGCTCTGTCACCAGGCTGCTGTGCAGTGACCCAATCTCAGCTCACTGCAACCATCACCTCCCGGGTTTGACTGATTCTTCTGTCTCAGCCTCCAGGGTAGCTGGGACTACAGGTGTGTGCCACCAAGCCCAGCTAATTTTTCTGTTTTTAGTAGAGACCAGGTTTCACCATGTTGGCCAGGATGGTCTTGATCTCTTGACCTTGTGATCTGCCTGCCTCGGCCTCCCAAAGTGCTGGGATTACAGGCATGAGCCACCATCCCTGGCCCGTGAAATCCCATTTCTACTAAAAATGCAAAAATTAGTTGGGTGTAGTAGTGCATGACTGTAGTCCCAGAATGCAGGAGGCCAAGGCAGAAGAATCGCTTGAACCTGGGAGGCAGAGGTTGCAGTGAGCTGAGATTGTGCCACTGCACTCCAGCCTGGGCAACAATTGCAAGACTCTGTCTCTTAAAAAAAAAAAAAAAAAAAGGCTGGGCGCGGTGGCTCAAGCCTACAATCCCAGCACTTCGGGAGGCCGAGGCAGGCGGATCACAAGGTCAGGAGTTCAAGGCCAGACTGGCCAACATGGTGAAACACCGTCTCTACTAAAAAATACAAAAAAATTAGCTGGGCATGGTGGCTCATGCCTGTAATCCCAGCTACTTTGGCCGTTGAGGTAGGAGAATTGCTTGAACTGGGACTCGGGAGGTTGCAGTGAGCAGAGATGGCACCATTGCACTCCAGCCTGGGCCACAGAGCGAGACTCCATCTCAAAGACAAACAAACAAACAAACAAACAAACAAAAAAGACTGTAGAGTAACACTAAAAACATAAATATTGGGCTGGTGCAGTGGCTCATACCTGTAATCCCAGCACTTTGGGAAGCTGTGGCTGGCGGATCACCTGAGGTCAAGAGTTTGAGACCAGCCTGGCCAACATGGTGAAATCCCCCTCTCTACTAAAATATACAAAAATTTGCCAGGCGTGGTGGTGGGCGCCTGTAATCGCAGCTACTCAGGAGGCTGATGCAGGAGAATCACTTGAACCCAGGAGACAGAGGTTGCAGTAAGCTGACATGGTGCCACTGCGCTCTAGCCTGGGTGAAAGAATGAGACTGCATCTCAAAAAAAAAAAAAAAAAAATATATATATATATATATATACACACACACACACACACACATACATATAAAAAAACATAAATATATGTACACACATATAAAAATACATATATATATATACACACACACACACATATATAAAATGGTGTCCCTCACCCCCAATGTAATTTTTAAAAACCCAAACAACTATATGAAAGCAAAAACAGCTTGAAGGATGTGCTATGGACTTACGACTTTCCCTAGGAGCATGACTACCCTGATGCTCTCCTTCTCCCTCCACTTTCTCTTCCTCTTCCCTTTCTTCTTGCTTCTTAAATATCAAATTGTTTTCAAGGTTTATTTGTTCATTTTTCCCCTGGCTTCACAGATACCATGCTTGGAAGATTAGAAGCAGCCCAGGGGAGTTGAGCAGCCTGACTTCTAATGGTCCCCACAGGCCCAGGCAAGCAGCTGGCAGTGCTGACCACGTGGCCAGAGGAACAGACTCTTCAGTTCCATTGGTACTGCATAAGCCTGGGCATCTGTGTGACCCGAGGGAGGGAGCCTGAAAACTGTGACACTGGAGTTCCAGTCAGTGGTGGGCAGGACTGGGACCAGATTCTATTTGAGTGAGTCCACAAAGAAACAAGACATTACTTGTAGCCCAGGAGCTGTGGGGCAATCATACCTGTTGCATATATGTGGACATACATGCCTACCTTCACATAAATGTTTCTAGATAGATAGAGAAGGATCTAGTAACAGGTATGACTCTAGGAAGTGGGACTGGATCTACCTTTTTTTTTAACCGATTTAAAAAAAAATGAGCAGATGTGACTTGTATAAAAAATGTACTTCAAAAATAGAATGACAGGAATAATAAACTCAGATTGTTAAATTCTTCAAATGATAGGACTGCTAACCCCGCCTCATAGGAAGAGTGAGCTTGTGACCCAGGTCTTGACAGTGATGTCTCCCAGCTGTGGCACATCTTCTGGGCAGCTGTAGAGGAGGCTAAACATAGAATAGCCTGTGGAGTGTGCCAAGACGGATCAGGCCTTGTGCTAGAACATTCCTTCACTCTGTCAATGAGCAACCACCTCGTACCTGCATCCCAGGGAACCAGGGGCGAAGGAGTGAGCAAAGCACACTGGGTTCCTAGACCCCGAGACTTAGGTACTAAAGGAGGGGACCTGTGGGTCACTCCAGCCCAGCAGGAGGACAAGGAAGGAGAGCGCAAACCACTGAGGACCCAGGAAGATCCCCAGGCCTGGTACGGGGCAGCAAGGGAGGGTGGTATGCCTTTTCCACAGCAGCCAGATCCTTAGCGCCTCTTTTCGGGAATTCCTCTGTGCTATTGAGGGACTGGAAGGTTTCTTTTTAATTAAAAATAATTTTATTTTAAAAATTAACAAAGTAAAATTGATTTTTTCAGTGGACAGGTCTATGAGTTTAACATGTGGAAAGATTCATGCAATCACCACAATCAATCATGTAATCACCATGACTGAAACAGAACAGCCCTCTGCCTAAAACACTCCCTCGGGCTACCCCTTTGCGGTCCCATCCTCTTTCCTACCCCCCACAAACTCCCTGCTATTTTGCTATTTTGATCTAGTCTCTGTTGCTATCGTTTTATCTTTTCAAAAGTGTCACATAAATGGAATCACACAGTCTGTAACTTTTGGGACCAACTTTTTTTCACTCAGCACAATGCCTTTGAGATTCATTCAAGTCGTTGCATGTGTCAGTAACTTTTCTTTTCTTCATTTTAAGTGTATGCAGTTTGATGTTTTTGGCTTTTTCGTTTCTATTTTTTCTTCTAATTTGAGACAAAGTCTCGCTCTGTTGCCCGGTTAGAGCGCGGTGGCACGATCTCGGCTCACTGCAACGTCCGCCTCCTGGGTTCCGGTGATTCTCCTGCCTCGGCCTCCCAAGTGGCTGGGATCACAGGCGTTGCTCCACCACACCCAGCTAATGTTTGTGTTTTTAGTTAGAGACGGGGTTTCACCATGTTGGCCAGGCTGCTCTTCAACTCCTGACCTAAGTTGATATGCCTGCCTTGGCCTCCCAAAGTGCTGAGATTACAGGCCTGAGCCACCGTGCCTGGCCTATTCTGACTTCTATTACCATAAATTCGTTTTGTCTGGAAGGTTTCTACAATTGTGGTGCAAGTTTTATGACCCACCTAGTGTTGTCTTGGGAATTGGAAGTCTCTCAATGTTTTGGAGAGAGACTCTGATGTCCCTCACCAGATGTCATGTTCTGGGGCTGGTGAGCAAAGCTGGACTTCTTATTCTCTTTCTTCCTGGGTTCCAGGAAGCCACACCTCACAGCAGGTTCCAAAAAGTTGATAGAAAAGGGCTAGCATCTTTTTTTTTTTTAGACAGAGTCTTGCTCTGTTGCCCAGGTTGGAGTGCAGTGGCGCGATCTTGGCTCCTGCAACTTCTGCCTCCCAGGTTCAAGCAGTTCTCCTGCCTCAGCCTCCCAAGTAGCTGGGATTACAGGCATGCACCACCACACCCAGCTAATTTTTTGTAGTTTTAGTAGAGATAGGGTTTAGCCATGTTGGCCAGGCTGGTTTCGAACTCCTGGCCTCAAGTGATCTGCCAACCTGGGCCTCCCAAAGTGCTGGGATTCCAGGTGTGAGCCACTGTGCCTGGCCAGGCCTGGCATCTTAAAAACCCAGTGGAGAGGAAGGTCAGAGTCCTAGGAGTCAAAAGGCATGGGTTCAGTTCCTCTCTCTGACATCTGCAGGTTCTTGAACAAACTATGTAAACTTCTTGAGCCTCAGCCATCTTATCAGTAAAGTGGGAACAGTCATTTCCACTGTGATTGTTAGACCTATTGGTAAACACTTGAATCCCTCTTTCCTGCCAGGGATATAAGAAAATTGAATTTTGTCACTTCATTTAACTCCTACCCACTAATCCAGGCATGACTATGTGACTTACTTAGGCCAATTAAAATGGTCCCTTCTAGGTGGAAGTTTTAAAAGCCAGCATATGCTTTTCCACATTTTTTTTTCTCTTTCAATGATAGTAATTGGCAATAGCCACTATGTGACTTCTCTGTCAACCTGAGTCCTGGAGTTATGACAATGACGGCTCAGAGCAGAGGCTTGGCCAACCCACCGTGAATATGCAGCAGGAGAGTCAATGCTTTGTCATATAAAAGCCATGGAGATTTGGGGGTTGTTACTGAAACATAACATAGCCTGCTTTGCTGATATGCCATATTACACATTTATTACCAAGATTACGTGAAGTAAAATGTTGGAACTTCTTGGTACATGATAAAGCTTGATTTTCTTCCTTTCACATTCTGCTTTTTCTAAGAGTTATAAACTCAGGGATTCTCTCTCTCTTTTTTTTTTTGGAGATAAGAGTCTTGCTCTGTTACCCAGGCTGTTGTGCAGTGGTGTGATCATAGCTCACTGCAGGCTTCATGTCCTGATCTTTTTTTTTTTTTTTTTTTGAGATGGAGTACTGCTCTGTTGCCCAGGCTGGAGTGCAATGGCATGATCTCTGCTCACTGCAAACTCCAACTCCCGGGTTTAAGCAATTCTCTTGCCTCAGCCTCCTGAGTAGCTGGGGTTACAGTCAACCACCACAATGCCTAGCTATTTTTTTTGTATTTTTAGTAGAGATGGGGATTCTCCATATTGATCAGGCTGGTCTCGAACTCCTGACCTCAGGTGAACCACCTGCCTCGGCCTCCCAAAGTGCTGGGATTACAGGCGTGAGCCACCAGGTCTGGCTCACTTCCTGATTTCAAGTCATCCTCCTGCTTCAGCCTTCCAAGTAGCTAGGACTACAGACATGCCCCACCATACCCAGCTATTTTTAAATTTTTTGTAGAGACAGGGTCCCACTATGTTGCCCAGGCTGGTCTTAAACTACTGGGCTCAAGTGCTCCCCCTGCCTTGGCCTGCCAGAGTACTGGATTACAGAGTGAGCCACCGCACCTGGCCCCCAGGAATACTCTTACCAGCTTCCAACTGTGGCTAAAGGGCAATAGCACAGAGAACCACCCAACCACAAAAGAAAGAGGAAGAAAAAAGGATGCAAAGCAACAAAGGCACAGAAATGTAATACTAAAGAAAGAAAAAGAATCAAAAGTGATAAAGAAGGTGAAACACAGTATCAGAATAGGGAAGAAAGAGGTACAGAGGGACCAGGCAGGGTGGCTCAGGCCTATAATCCCAGCACTGTGGGAGGATGGATCACCTGAGGTCAGGAGTACAAGACCAGCCTGGCCAATGTGTTGAAATCCCATCTCTACAGAAAATACAAAAATTAGTTGGGCATGGTGGCGCAGGCCTGTAATCCCAGCTACTTGGGTGGCTGAGGCATGAAGATCGCTTGGAACTGGGAAGCAGACGAAGTAGACGTTGCAGTAAACTGGGATTGCGCCACTGCGCTCCAGCCTGGGCCACAGAGTGAGATTTTTTTTTTTTTTAAAGGTATAGGGGTGTCTGAGGCATAGTCAGAGGTGATTCTCAGAAAAAACAAGAGAAAACAAAAGGAAAAATCACTGAGGCAAAGGGAAACTATTTCTCGGAATTGTTTGCCCCAGCCCCAGGCAAACAGTGTCTTCCCTTAAGACAAATGAACAAACAAACATTGGCTAATAGAACTTCTGGGCATGCATTCATCAGTCTTTCCACCCAGTGTCTGCTGAGTGCCTACTCTGTGCCTGACATTGTGCTTGGGCTGGGTTTACAGAGGCGAAGAGACCTAGAGCTGGCCTCTGCCTTCATAGAGCCCTTAGACTGGTGTGAAACAGACGTGATCAGTTAGGATATAATCTGGCTTGTGCAATGATGGAAGCACCAGGAGGAATTAAGGGAGGAGAAGGGGAAGCAGGCCCTGCACAGGGGCTTTCTGAAGATTTGAGCCTGAGTGTCTTGAAGGATAAGTAGGGGTTAGCAGCGGCAGGGTTTGTGAAGAGAAAGAGGGACCATGTTGGGCGGAGGGGAAAACAGGAGCCAGGCGGCAGAGGTGGGAAGCTGCAGGTAACTTGGGGTTGCTGGAACCTTGATTCGAGGCTGTGGGCAGCTGGAGATGAGGCTGGAGAGGGATTCAGGGGCCTATCACGGAGACTCAATGTTAAGATGTTGGTCTTCAGTGGATGGGCTAGGGGATATTTGGGCTGTTAACCAGGGAAGTGACATGGTCAGATTTTAGTTAGCTCTACCTGCTGTGTGGACAGTGGTTAGGGCAGCATTTCTTTGCATAGGATCTCTGGGGATTGGGCTGAACACCCACCCAGCCCAGGGCCTGCAAGTGCACAGGATGGCCTCTGGAAGAATCAGCCTAGTCACTGCTTCCTGAGTGTCTCAGGGGAGCGATGGCTAACTCGGCTGGTGGTGTGAGGGTAAAAGAACACAACAACTGGGTGCGGTGGCTCATAGCCTGTAATCCCAGCACTTTGGGAGGCTGAGGTGGACAGATCACTTGAGGTCAGGAATTTCAGACCAGACTGGCCAACATGGTGAAATCCCCTCTCTACTAAAAATACAAAAATTATCCAGGTGTAGTGGCAGATACCTGTAGTCTCAGCTACTCAGGAGGCTGAGGCAGAAGAATCGCTTGAACCTGGGAGGTGGAGGTTGCAGTGAGCTAAGATTATGCCACTGCACTCCAGCCTGGGTGACAGAGCAAGACTCTGTCTAAAAAAAAAAAAAAAAAAAAAAATTTGCCAAGGCAATTGTAGGGAGAGAAAGGCAGATTTATTAGAGGAATTAGGAAAACATGTTGCCAGGGAGGCGTGGGCAGCCTGTGAGAGAGCAGCTGACTGCAAGGAAACAAAGGCTTGCTGGGGATTTTGTGGGATGAGGATGGCTCTTAGGCTGCAGAGTGTTATGTGCAGTACTGATAATGCCAGGGTAGCAGGGAGGTAACTTGCATTTTTTTGTCAGCTGGGATGTCTGGAAAATTGAGGTGTTGGTGGTAAGCTGGAAGTCTGTGAGTTATGTTATCTGAGTAGGAGCTGGGACTTGTAAAGCAGCCAACAGCGGAGCCTGCCTTCTGTCTCAGTGTTTGTTATTTTCTTAGTCCTGTCCTCCTTATTTTTTTCTTGTTTCTAGAGATTGAGGAGGCTAATTTGATAATTTTCTGCATAGGGTCCATGCTGTGTTATACAAGAAAATTAGATGTTTCCTTTTGAGAGTTTGGGGGTAGAATTTGTCCCAATTCTTTAAAATACGGCCTAGAGGTGAGTTTACAGGAAGGATGGGGTTTGTCCCATGGTGGGACTGGAAAACACGCCGCTCAGGGGCAATGTCAATCAGGGGCATGAACCGCACTTTTCTTGGGGGCATCTCAATGAGATGAACAGAGGGTTCCACTTGCATTCACAGAGGGACTCGGGTGCACTTTCCAAAAGGGGCATCCCACCTATGAGAAAAGACCTCTCAGCCCCTTGGGGGCCTCAGGCTGGATGGCCAGTCCGGGCACTCACTTATGTTGGGTGATCAGCCCAGGTATGAGGAAAAAGAAGGGTAAAGGAAGGTCTCTACCTGGTGCTGGCCCAGGAGACGGGGCGGGTAAGAGAAGACCCACTGTTCTGAGGCTGTCTGACATCACTGATTTAGCAAGGCCCAGAACAGGATGGCTGCCTGACTCCACAGGAGAATTTAGAGTGAGAAAGAGAGGGTTTGAGTTACCTAAAACATGTGTGAATTTGCCACGAACAAGCTTCTGCTGTCAATTTCGTCACACACGGGGACGAGGGACTTGCCTTTCTCCCTTGCGGGCAGGGCAGATAGCTCCGTTCACCCTGGGCCTTCAAGCAACACTGGAGAGTGGCCCTGGCCAGTTACCTTCAATTGCCGGAGAGATACTAGAAGCTGGCTGCTGAAAGACTGAAAAAAGAAAAAACTCAGGTCCCCAACCCAAACCAGGTGACAGTGATCAGACACTTCCACATGGACTGACACCTTTCCATCCCACTGGAGTGTAGCTCTGGCCAGAGACATGCAGTTGTCTTTGTGCTTAGATGCTGTCCTTTGAGGGCCCCGAGTTGGAACAGGGAAAGGAGAGAGAGTCCCTGTGTGGAGAGGGAGAATTCCCTGTATGGGCCGCCAAAATGTTGCAGGGGAGCAACAACTGTCTGGGCTGGTGGCCCAGAGGTAACAGAATTCACCAAGTTAGTTGTAGGGGGAGAAATGCAGATGTAACAGAGAAAGTAGAAAAACATTTTTCTGGAGGGCAGTGGGCAGACCAGTAGAAGAGCAGCTGACTGCAAAGAAACAAAGGCTTGCTGAGGATTTTGTAATATGGCTCTTAGGCTGTAGAGTGCTGTGTGCAGTACTGATGATGACAGGGTAGCAGGGAGGTAACTTGCATTTTTTTTTGTCCGCTGGGATGTTTGATAAATTTAGGTGTTTGATGGTAAGCAGAAGTTTGTGAGTTACGTACATTATCTGAGCAGGAGAGCCATATGTCTTGAGCCATTTGCCTCATTCCTTTGCTTTGCCCTGGTCCCACCAGCCTGACTCTTTTTTCCTGATTTTTACTCTGCAGTGAGTGCTGTCACACTCTGGGCATTGTGCTATGTGCTCTATGTGGAGTAACTCACTCACTGCCCCCCACCCCCAAGACAACCCTGCGACACAGGCATTCTTATCCTCATTTTGACTGAGTAACTGGGCACAGAGAGGCTATGTTATGCACCCCAATTGCAGAGCTAGGCAGCGGCAAACCCACTTTCACACGGTGCCAGCTGCCTGGCTCTGGAATCAACCTGCTCCATTCTGCTCTCCGGGACCTGCTTCTCCCAGGAAGACTCTCACAGAGGCAGAATTTTGCCTTGACATCCTGCTTCAAGTTTATGAAATCCTTTATGCAGATGACCTCATTCCAGTCTTGCAATAATAGCTTCTGTGAGGTATTATTATTCATAGCTTTTAGAAAGCCAGTTGAAGGAAATCCAGTGATTTGTCAAAGGTCAGAAGTTAGGTGGCCACGCTCCTACTCAGACTTACGTTTTCTGACTTGGAGTCCAGTGCTCCAGTCTCACGTTATCCATCAGCTGACCCTGTGGCCAGCCTTATAATCAACACATCACATGGTTTGAGGGCCAGGCCACTTGCCACTACTACTCAGCTGCCTTCTCTCTAGGAAAATGCTTTTCTGGATTGAGGGAGACAGTCATAGAGAAATGTGTTGTTGGCATCAATTTCCTATGGTTGGGCAATGGCTTCCGCCATCTGGACCAGGTGACGTCAGCTGTCTGGACTTCTGCCAGCATTCTCCGGCCCAGGAAACAGACTTCCGGCTGTCTGGGCTCTGAGCCACCTCTGGCCTCCTGGGTGAGGGGGTCTCACAATTTGCAAAATGAGGAACTAAAAAATCAGCTCTAAGGGAAGATTTCACTGAATAAAGTCAGGTAAAAATGGGGAAGAGGCATTTAGGGGACACGGCGTCAGAGAGACAGGGAGCCCTTCTATCTGAGTCTGGGCCTTTCCCAGATGAGAGGGGAGGATCTAGTGATCAGACAGGGAGGTTGAAGATCTTTGTGACTAAGATTCAAGTTAATTGGGGGTGGATGAGGAGTAAGGTAAGCAAAGCTAAAAAAATCTGGGGAAAGATACACACAAAGATACAAACACGGAAGGTCAAATATTGGCCAAGGATAGAATGTCGATCCCAAAGCTCATACACTTTTCTGTGGACACTAAGACTTCAACAAATCAATAACTTGAGAATATAAGCAGCCTGCCATGTCTATATTTTGTTGAGTTATAAAAGTATAACAGTTGGGGGGAAACCTAAACAATAGCTAAATGTATTAAGGTAGGAAGTTAAAGTGTCCCTCCACCCCTCCGTCTCCCTTTCCCAACCCTGCTGTCCAGGACAGGCTCATAAATATTGTTACTCATTTTAGCCATTCCTTCAGCCAACATTCATCTTCTTCATCCTCACAATCACCCTATGAGGTAAAAGCTATTATGCCTTTATTTTTAAAATTGTGGCAAAATAAAAATTTTAATCATTTTTAAACACACAGTTCAGTGGCATTAAGTACATTAACATTATTATTATTATTATTATTATTATTTTGAGATGGAGTTTCACTGTTGTTGCCCAGGCTGGAGTACAATGGCGTGATCTCAGCTCACTGCAACCTCTGCCTCCCGGGTTCAAGAGATTCTTCTGCCTCAACCTCCCGAGTAGCTGGGATTACAGACATAAGCCACCATGCCTGGTTAATTTTTATATTTTTATTTATTTTTATTTTTTGAGATGGAGTCTCACTCTGTCACCCAGGCTTGAGGGCAATGGTGCGGGTCTCGGCTCACTACAACCTCCGCCCCCCTCACTACAACCTCAAGTGATTCTCCTGCCTCAGCCTCCCAAGTAGCTGGGATTATAGGCGTGCACCACCACACCTGGCTAATTTTTGTAATTTTAGTAGAGATGGGGTTTAACTATGTTGACCAAGCTTGTCTCAAACTGCTGACCTCATGATCCGCCTGCCTTGGCCTCCCAAAGTGCAGGATTACAGGAGTGAACCACCATGACTGGTCAATTTTTGTATTTTTAGTAGAGACAGGGTTTCTCCATGTTGGTCAGGCTGATCTCGAACTCCCAACCTCAGGTGATCCACCCACCTTAGCCTCCCAAAGTGCTGGGATTAACAGGCGTGAACCACCACGCCCAGGCACAGTAATGTGGATTACTGTTCAACCATTACCATCAGCCACATTCAGAATTTTTTCATTTTCCTCCACTGAAACTCTACCCAGTAAACAATAACTTCCTATTTCTCCCTTTCCTGAGCCCTGGCAACCACCATTCTACCTTTTGTATAATTTAACCACTTTAGGTGCCTTTTATAAGCGGACTCATAGGCTGGGCATGGTAGCTCACGCTTGTAATCCCAGCACTTTTGGAGGCCAAGTCTGGCAGATCATGTGAGGTCAGGAGTTTGAGACCAGCCTGTCCAATGTGGCAGAACCCCATCTCTACTAAAAATACAAAAATTAACTGGACATGGTGGCATGTGCCTGTAATCTCAATTACTCAGGAGGCTGAGGCACAAGAATCGCTTGAACTCAGGAGGCAGAGGTGCAGTGAGCACCACTGCACTCCAGCAAGACTCTATCTTAAAAAAAGTGGAATCATAAAATATTTTTCCTCTTGTGATTGGCTTTTATTTCACTTAGCATAATATCTTCAAAGTTTATCCACATTATAGCTCATATCAGAATTTTCTTTCTTAAAAAATGTTCCCTTATATGTACATACCACTTTGTGTGTGTGTGTGTGTGTGTGTGTGTGTGTGTGTGTGTGTGTGTGTGTGTAGACAGTCTCCCTGTTGCCCAGGCTGGAATGCAGTGGTGCAATCTCAGTCCACTGCAGCCTCAGTCTCCCTGGCTCAAGCTATCCTCCCATCATCTTAGCTTTCTGAGTAGCTAGGACTACCGGTATGCACCACCATGCCTGGCTAATTTTTGTATTTTTGCTAGAGATGAGGTCTCACCAAGTTGCCCAGGCTGGTCTTGAACTCCTAGGCTCAAGCAAATCTCCCACCTCAGCCTCCCAAAGTGCTGGGGTTACAGGTGTGAGTGACCATGCCTGGCCACATTTTGCTTATTCATTCATCTATTGATGGACACTTGGATGGCTTCTACCTTTTGGCTATTGTGAATGATGCTACTGTGAATGTGGGTATACAAATATCTGCTCAAGTTATGCCTTTATTTTTAATAACAGCTATTTTGAGATATAATTCACATACTATATAATTCGCCCTTTGAGAGGTGGAGGTTGCAGTGCTGTGAGCTGAGATTGTGCCACTGCACTTCAGCCTGGGGGACAGAGTGAGACACCATCTCAAAAAAAAAAAAAAATTCACCCTTTAAAAATATACGAGGGGAGAGAGATCCAAGATGGCCGATTAGCAACAGCTCAGGAATGTAGCTCCCAGTGAAAGCGCAGAGAACGAGTGGACGCCGCACTTTCCGACGAATTTTTGTTGCCCACAGACCGGGAGATTCCCGGCAGAGGAGCCA
>CAUYQU010092659.1:0-124133 GCA_963574635.1 Cheracebus regulus
TTTAGTAATTGCATAAGCATTTCACAGATTTAAATGAAATCCTGAGCAATAGAGCAAGATTCTCGTTCTCTCTCCCTCCTTCTCTTTCTTTCTTTTTTCTCTTTTGTTCTACTTCTTTCTTTCTCTTAAAAAAAAAAAAAACAACTTCCCCTGTCTCTTTCTCTTTCTTTCTAAAAAAAAAAAAAAAAAAAAAAAAAGAAATGAGATTTCAGGATCTTCCTGCAAATTTTAACTCTGTAATTTACTAAGCCATGTCCAATCTTTATACCTGAGGAATAATTAGTTTATGGGATTACATGCTAGATACAGTTGCACATTGAAAGAATAAGAAGTTTAATTTAGAAGTAGCCCTGGGAGCATGGCTGAAGAATCTCTGGTAAGTGATTTGTGGCAATTCTGCAATATGAGACACTTCCTGGGTGCACAGCCTCAGGGGCATCAGGTTTTGGGAATCTTGAGATAAAGGGAAATTGGATAGCAAAGACAAACTTCCAATTTCTCACTGTTGCCAGAACAGTTACACCCAGACCTGGTCGTAGCTTATGAGTTCTGAATTAATGCTGAGATACATATGAGTATTGAGGAGACTGATTCTGATCTATGAGTTTCTGAGAGTATTGTTCACACTTGCAATTTAATATTATATGATTCTCTACTGATAATGATACTCCTAAAATTCTTATAAACATTTAATAATATGACAGGATTCTCTGGGAAGACGAGACAAAGGAAATATCTATAAGATATTTTCTTAAAAATAGTAATGAATAGTAAGGGTGGGTTATTAAAAAAGATTACATAGTCTGATGTAGCAATAATATAAGGTTGTGATTATAGGATCTATAGGTCAGAAACTACCTTAAATGTCCTCTTTATTTTCCCAATAAACATATATGTGTATCCACCCCTCGTAAACTGTTTACAATCTCAGGTGGCTTCTTTCCTTCTAGACAAATGTTATCTATCCACCTGGGCTTTCAAACTGAGCTTTCAAAAGAACTTTATCTTCTCTCTGCTTTATTATTCACTACCTTGAACCTTGTTCTTTCAACCCGACTTATGTTTCTGAATGACATATAAATAAGAAACTCCCACAATAAAATGTAAATATACAATTTTTCATCACATGCCCATTTTTTATTGTAATTTATATTTAATGACTCAAAAATCTTTATCTTTTGCTCAGATTAAGATAACTCAGATTAAGATAATTATAATTTACTTGATGATCAATATGTCAGATAGTTTTACATGATTGCTGTCTCACTTTCCACTTCAAAATAAGCACTAATTTCAGTGCAATCAACCTTCTCAGTTCTGAATCTGTTTATTTCTTTCTCTCTCCATATTGTAACTTGATCTGGAGTAGCCTCATTTCTCACATGTATTGTAACTTTCCAATTGTACTAATATACTTGAATCTGTACCCATGTACATCTTCCCTCTTGTTAAAATGAGTGAATTTGTCTATGCTTCTCCCTAACACTAAACTATCTTACAATGGATCCCATCCCTCAAATCACTAAAGGTGTTTGATTATTTTTATCTCTTGCATTATCAATTTTCCCCTTTTGTTGATTTCCATCAACATACAAACATGCTCTGTTATGATCCTTCTTAAAAATGAAAAACTTTCCATTGATCCCACATAACCCTCCAACTACACTGTCTCAAGTCTCATGTTTAGAACAAAACTCCTGGCCTTTATTAGCCCTTTTTTCCATTCTCTCCCCCTCCTTTTTTTCTTATTTTCTCTTGAACGTACTTCAGTTAGACTCTTACTTCCACCACATCTTTATACCACTATAGTCAAGGTAACAAGTAATCCATAAGTTTAAGATGAATGTTCTCTTCTCAGTCCTTTCTTCCTCCATTTACCAATAGCATTTAGTACAATGATTTGCTCTTTTTTTTTTTTTTGAATTATATTCTTCATTTGATTGGTGGACCACATAGTTCTCTTCCTACCAATAATACTACTAGCTACTCCTCATCCTCCTCTGCCCAGATGCTCCTTTTTGTTCCAAGCACCAAATGTTAGAGTGCCACAGGACGTATTTCTCCCACTCATCTTCTCAGTGTTCCCTCATTCCGAAAGAAAATGATCCGTATCCATTGTTTAAAATAACATTTATAGGTTGATGATTCCCAAATCTACATTTCCAACCCGTATGTCTTCTCCAAATACAGTCTCATAAATTCATTTCCCTATTCACAGTCTCTACTTGGATGCCTAACTGTCATCTCTAACTTAACACAGCCACAACAGAACACATGCTATCACCACCTCCCTTCAACGCAGGTCTTTTCAGCATCTTGGGGAATAACAACTCTGTTTTTCTAATTGCTCAAGCCAAAAATCTGGAAGTTGATTTTTACATATCTCATTCGGTCATATTAAAGCCAGCATCAAATCCTGTCATCTCTGTATTCTAAGAATATCCTGAAATGAACACTCCTCCATCCTCCACCATCACAACAATCCTTGTCCAAGCAGTCTCCAATACTTCTCCCCTGGATAATGCTTCAGTTCCCTAACTGGACTTTCTGCTACACATCTACATAGTTTACTTTCTACAAGGATGAATTATCCTTTGAAAATGATATAGATTATGTCATTCCTCCACTCAAACTCTCCATCTCAGTCCAAATAAAAGCCAAAGCCCTTACAAAGACTGAGGGAACACTGTATGATGTAACTCCCAACCCATTCCTTTGTCTCTACATATTTACTTGAGCGATCTTTCTGAATGAAAATCTGTGGGTGTCATTCCATTGCTTTGAATCCTCCATTGACACCCCCCATTGCCTTGAAAATAAGCCCAGATTCCTTAGGACATTCAGTATCCTTCATTGTGAAGCTTCTGCTTACTTTCATACTTTTGATTCCCACCATTTTCTTTTGCAAGTGCACCATACTCTGCAGCCTAATTGAATCTGTTGTTTATTCCTGGTTGAATTGTATACTCCTATCTTTGTTTTGTTGTATAATCTGTTCCTTCAGCTTCAGATAACCCCTACCCAGAATTCTGGTGGTAACCCAGCCAAACTTTCCTTTCTTTGATTGAATAAGCATTTTCTTTGACTCCCTTCAAGGATTAACAACTTCTTTTTTACTCTAGACTGTTCTGTAGTAAAATTTTGTATATAGGGTTTATATTTGTTACATCTCTTCTTATCACATTGTATTCAATTTGTTAGTCGATTTCTCTATCTCCCTTTTTGAACAATAAGGGTTTCAACAATAAAACCGATATCATAATTATTCTTAAGTCCTCAGCATTTAGCACAGTGCTTGGTATATGCACAGTTTTCAAAAACACAGAATGATATTTTTAACCAATACAAAATGTAGGCATGACATGTAAGATGAATGATATTCTTTGAAATTAAAACCATTTAACTATTTGACCATTTAATTTGTCACTATTTAACCATTTAACCAAAATCAAATGAAAAGATGGGTGTCTAGAGAAAATGGAGGATAAGAAGGCAATTTATGTTTTTTTGTTGTGGTGGTGGTTTTTAGTTCAGAACAATCACAAGGCAAGGTATTTATAAAGTGAATTAGTCTGATCACCACAAATTATTCCATTTAATATTTAAGAAGCTAAAATATCTAAATAAAATATCCCAGGACACTATACAACTATCTTTTCTCTCTTTTCTGAGAATTTGTGCTCATCGAGTTATTATCTAATTTTCAATTTTATTCTTCTTTACTTCAATACATTCTAAAGCTACACATAATTAAAAACAAAGGAAAAGGCAAACCATAGATGGAAAGAAAACATCTTCAAAACATATATTTGATAAATGATTTATATTCAGAAGAGTATAAAGAACTCTTATAATTCAATAAGAAGAAAAACAACCACAAAAATATTCAAAAGATTTTAATAGAGTACACTGAAGAAGCTATATTGATGGCAAATAAGCACAACAGTATTAGCCATGAAGAAAATGCAAATTAAAACTACAAGGTACCGTGTAAAACCACTAGAATGATTCCAATAACTTTTTTAAAAACCTGGTAGTGCCAAATGTTGGCAAAGATTTGGAGAAACTGGAGACCTCGTACACGAGTTGTGTGAATGTAAAATTACATAGACACTTGGAAATCAAGTTTGGCAGTTTATTTGAAGGTTAAACATACATTGATCCTGTGACCCAACTAAATCTACTTCTATGTATCTCTACTCACTAGAAATGAGAATATATGATCCCCAAAGCTGTGTAAGTGAATTTTCATAACAACATTTTTCATTATGGCCAAAAACTGGAAACACGCCTAATGTTCACCTACTTAGTAATAATAAAAGGAAATGAACTTCTGAAATATGCAGTGATATAGATGATCCCCAATGATAATAGGCCAAGTGAATGAAATCAAACACAGAAGACTACCTATTTACATAACATTTCTAGAAAAGGCAAACCATGAGAAAGATAAAGCAGATTCGTGATTGTCTAGTGTTCAGGTTGGGAATGGGGATTGTCTACAAATGGTCACTAGGGAGTTTTAGGAATGGTGGCAACATTGTAAAACTGAATTGTGATGATAGCTGCAGAGTAATAAAATTTAGCAAAACTCACTGAAGTATATTTAAAATGGGTGAAAATCATATGTAAATTATGCTTCAATAATGATGTTAAAAATTAAATGTTATTTTAAATTATAATTTAAATAAGTTCTATGTTGGATTACAAATTCACTCATACATTAGGTTAATATAATTCAGTTTCACAAGCCACAATAACTTCTATGTAATCTAATAAAATCAAGTACCGCAATCTTCAAAGCCAAAGAATGGAATCTAGATCAGCATTATCCAGTAGAAATTCCTTCAATGATGAGTTTATATCCATGCTGTCTCCCAGAGCAGCCATGAGTTAAATGGGGCTCTGGAGAGGTTAAAATGTGGCTGATGTAATTTAGTAAACAAATTTTAAAAATAATATATAATTTTAATTAATCAAAAGTTAAATTTAAATACCTACATGTGGCTGAGAGTGGTGGCTCATGCCTGTAATCCCAGCACTTTGAGAGGCACAGGCGGGTGGATCACCTGAGGTCAGAGTTAGAGATCAGCCTGGCCAACATGGCGAAACTCCATCTCTACTAAAAACACAAAAATCAGGTGGGTGTGGTGGGTGCCTGCAATCCCAGCTCATCAGGAGGTTGAGGCAGGAAAATCACTTGAACCTGGCGAAGGTTGTAGTGAGACAAGATGGCACCACTGCACTCCAACTTGGGCAACAGAGCAAAACTCCGTCTCAAAAAACTAAATGAAACAAAAAAACTACATGTGGCTAGGTGCTACTATATTGAATAGTGGATCCAATACTTTATATGGGTAAGTCAGTCTGCATAAGACTGGGATGCAGAGATCTTAGACTGCACAGCTAGGCAGTAATGAAATCAGATGATTTAGGTGCTAGTCCTAGGTCCTGAGCCAGACAGTAGTCCCATCATCTGATAACATGGCATGTGTTGCTTTTCCATTGCTGACATAATGCTTTGAACTACTACTCTAGCCACTTTGGACATTACTGGAGATTTTTTTTTGTTACAGTAATGAAATTGTGTAGATTAGGTCAACTGTTATTACAGTTATTAGGACTTTTTTGGTCACCTCTTCATTCTGATTTAAATGTAAGTGCCATCTGCATTACATTTGCTTCATTTTATTGTTCAGCCCCTGTCTGACACTCCTTCCAAAACAATCATTCTTTGATTTGTACGACACTTTCCCATATATAAAATATCTTGGTATGAATTATCACCCATGAGCTTTGTGACAACCTTGCGAAGTAGGAAGGCTTGGTATTGCTGCATCCATTTGATAGAACATAAAAGTAACATTAGCAATCACTATTTATTGAAAAATTCCTTGATACCAAATACTTTATTAGAAACTTCATTCCTTCTTAGTCTCATAGACACATTTTATAGCTTAGGACTTTGAAGCTAAGCAATGTTGCCCAAGGTTGAACAGTAAAATAGTGACAAAACAGGGTGTTTTAGGGCAATTTATATGTGAATATATGTGAGTGTGTGTGTATATGTATACATATATGAATATATATATGTATCGTATGTGTGTGAATATATGTTTCCTCCAGGGCCTACTATAAAACATGGACTAATTTTTAGAGCTCTTTTAAAATTCCTAGTACCCTTTCCATTTTATCAGAACTAAAAAGCAGTTAGCACTGTCTTCTAATAAAATCCATTACAGGCTGGACATGGTGACTCACGCGTGTAATTCCAGCACTTTGGGAGGCTGAGGCAGGTAGATCACCTGAGGTCAGGAGTTTGAGACCAGCCTGGCCAACATAGTGAAACCCCATCTCTACTAAAAATACAAAAATTAGCTGGGTGCAGTGGCAGGTGCCTGTAATCCCAGCTTCTTGGAAGGCTGAGGTAGGAGAATTGCCTGAACCTGGGAGGCGGAGGTTGCAGTGAGCTGAGAGACCACACCATTGCATTCCAGTCTGGGAGACAGAGCAAGACTCCATTTCGGAAAAAAAAAAAAAAAAAAAAAAAAAAAATCCACTACATTTGGTGAGATACAGGACAAGCCAAGGAAGCCAATGCAAAGCATTTCCTCCCAGGAGGTAACAATTAAAGAAAAGGTTTTATGGCGGAAAAGATTAAAATCAGTATGCAGTGCCTTTTTAATCTGAGATAGTGTTATTCCTGTTAGTTCAAGGAAGTGACTCAACTTTCAGGTGTGGAAACCTTGGCTTCTTCACACAAAGTTATAGACAGCTGGAGCTCAAGAATAGAATTGCTAAATTTACTAAATTGGGTAGAAATCTTTCAGACTCTACTGAGAAATGTCTGTCTACTTTGCCCAGGTCTTTCCTTGTTGGAATGCTCTTAGGCAGAATGGCTGAAAAGAATAAACCAGGACACCAGTGAACCGAGGGGAAAATGAAGAATGGAAGCAGATCTCTTCTAACTTGGACAAAAGGAGCTAGCCAGTGGCATAGCACAGTCTCCCATTCCTTTGAAATCCAGAATATATCCACAGTATTCAGTAAAACTAAAAGTGGATAGTGCTGAGGGGCTATTAATATTTGTGGAAAGAGATAAGAGTTTATTTTGATACAATAGTGACAATCATGATGACAGCTGTCTGTCTGCCTCAGTGTGGCTTTAGGTGATTGGGTTGTCCCTGCTAAAGAATCAGTGTCTCCCAGCAATCTGTTCACAATAGCACAAGATGGGAAATTCAATAAGAGCCCAGGACTAATCTCATAGAAAAGCCCCTCTAATTGGGACATTTTCAACCACGTCAACACAAAAATTTTTCAAGACTTAGGAAAATTAGATCACATTATCTTACTCTATTAAGCATTTATCTGTATATTCATTAGTGTTAACTACTAGACATTTGGTTATTATATTCCATCTTCACCATTTAGGCTACATAGCATTAGAAATTCAATGAAGAAAATTTAAAAACTCTTTTTGTACTTGAGACTAAAGTTTTATCTAACATATAAAGTTATTTTACCTTATTGTCAAAAATTTTTATTCTAATTTTCTTCCAAATTTTTGGTATATTGGAACCCTAGGGTTCCACAGTTGAAGGTATAGATGACTTAAATTAAATAACAGCGTTACAGGCAATTTTTAAAACTTTTGATAAATTGGCATTTCATGTAATTTAATCTGATCTCAAATATGTATTCCCTAAGAGAAATGGTGTAATTTCGATGCATGTGCTTGTTTTATTTTTATAAAGAATTTAAATTATTTATTCTTGGAAACATTGAACATTTCCTCTCAGTTCTGCATAATCCCTGGATCATAGGGCTTTGTGAAAACCCACTCATATTGAAGACAAGCTGCCTTTTAAGTAGTTCAAATGAATGCTAAACTTACTCCACAAGTGGCTATAATATATTCCAAAAAGATGTTGATTGCACTGAGCTATAATTTTTGTCTTTTGAATGGAATGGTTAAGATTGAGTAAGTGTATAGCCATTTAATTGCCAAGAAAAATAGTTACCTACATTGTGAGTCTCTGTCCTCACAGTTATCCGAGTGAATTAACAACTAAAATAGTACTGGAAACTCGCTGTAAATCAGTTTTCAAAATTCTATGCTGTGAATCATGTTTTGGTTACCAGCCCAGCCCACAGACAGATAGGTAATAAGGTTTCTGTGGCTTTCTTCAACCAAGCAGTTGATTCTACTTACTTGTTGAAATGCCAGAAGTTATCTCCACTGTCTCTTTCAGTATAACAGCTTTTCTCATCAAACACCATTTAAAATATAAGTATATTACTTCAGTGAGGAACTAACTCAATTAACACCATGTATATTATAAAATAAGTACAATCGTAAACACATGTATTAAGGTTGTATATTAGACCCCTCCTTGGAGAAGCTTACTATCTAGAGGAAAATAGGACCAGAGGTTAACTAGCAAGGGGGAAGAAATTAGAGAGTGATGGCAAAACCAGATTTAACAATACAGTCCTGAAAAGCTAAGAGCTAAGAGTTTAAGCTAATAATCGATTCTGGGATATGGAGAGAGGAAAGGAGAAAAGATAGGGCTGAAGGTAAAGGGGATGAACAGCTATCAGTAACTTAATTAGTGAATGAAATATTTATTGCATTTAGTGCCTACCAATATAGCACACTTGGTCTTAGGTATCTACAAAGTTTGGACAAGTATGAGACTGTATCCACAAAGAATTTTGTTTATGACATAGCCTCAGGCTGGTTTCTTACAGATGAGACAAGGTTGCAATGAGTTTCTTACAGATGAGACAAGGTTGCAATGAATTTTATTATTTCAATAATAAAATTCTTTGGGTAGAATCCAAATAAAATTCTTTGGGTAGATTTGCCCTTGCTGAATCAGTTTCTCATTTGTTAGAGAGATGCTCCAGAGTATAGAAAATGCAGTTCTTGGTCACTCAAAACTTCAACAGGTACCAACAAATTCCAGAGCCAGTAAACTTCAACATGACTTTTAATATTAGCACTTTTCTTAAATTAATGTCAAAATTTTGTATATTGTAGAATAGTTTTACTGAAATACAAGTTACATTTCATCATCAGTTTTCATGATGGAAACAAGAAACTAATGTTCAAAATCTGCTAATGTATTATTTTAAATTCTTAAAACATTCTTCACTCCGGTACAGCATTTCATTTATGAGGATTCATAAGAAAAATGTATTTTAGTCTTACCCAGAGTAACTAATTTTTTTTATTTTATTGACGTTATGAAACATCATATTTTGTTCCCGTCTTTGTTTCCACTATTACGTAACTCAGAAACAAATTATCTTCCTACCTGATGTTATGGTTATGGCAGAACGTTATAGCATGCATTTTTGTGCATTTGCCTTGTACATAACTTTGTTTCTTATCCATAGATTTTTGTTGTTGTTGTTGCAATAGTTTTCTGCTATATTTTTTATCCTGATATTTATTTTTTAATCTTGATATATCCTATTTTACCCTGATATATATGTCATGCAAATATAAATAAACATACACACATAATGTACTCAATTATGGACATTAATATAAGAAAAATATAAATACCAAGATTCACATTCAATGTTAATCATTTGTAAATTTCCTAGTAACTATCAGTTTAGCTACTGAGTCACTAAACTGTATATAGGTATGCATATACAAATACATTCACTTATACACATATATGCATATTCATAGATAGATTAAGTGAGAGATTTGTTATTATATCACTCATCTTTCTTAGAACAATATAAGTCATTCTTAAAATTTTATTCCAAATAATACTACAGCCAATATCAACTGACTGCTAGGTATGATGCGGCAATATAACGGTGCTTCTCACTAGTTCAGTCATGTGTAGTTTTGTTAAGTGATTTGTGTACATACCAAACAAGAATGTTAAAGCAGCCTTCTTTTTTCACATTTGATGGTGAAGGTCAGATTTTCTTGTTATTATTTCTTAAGGAAGACAAAAGTGCTTTTACTGCATAGATTCTACTTAATTTCTCAACACATTGCATATTTGTTAATGTTATAAAAATGGAATTATAACTTTCATCACATAGCAAAATTTATTTTAAGGAAGAGAACTTCCAAACACACACAAAAAACCTTATTTATTACAATTTTATCCTTCTTGTTCTAACCTAAACACAGTATCTGAAATAATAAAACAATACCCTAGGAAAATGAGGTTCGGTATTTAAAGTTTTTATTGACTATTTCTTCAGCCTACGGATGTATTTGTTATATAAAGTTAATAGGGAAATATATAAAGACTTTAATTATTATTAAAGTACTTATTATTATTATTATTAATTAATAAGTAATTATTATTACAGTACTTTTTACTTCAGGACAGACAAAATTATTTATTGCTAATGAATAACCCCAGCGTCTCAATAATTTTAATCAAGTAAAGTTTATTTTTTATGTCCAATGTGGACCAACTGGACCCCTCTTGGATACCAAAATCCTCATATACTCAAGTCCCTTATATAAGATGGTAAAGTATTTGCATATAACCTATGCACATATACTTTAAATCATCTTTAGGTCATTTATACTATCTGGTAAGACATAAATTCCATGTAAATAGTTGTTACACTATATTGTTTTTATTTGTAGTATTTTTTATTGTTGCATTGTTATTTTACATTTTTTTCAAATACTTTTAATCCACATTGGTTGAATTCATGCTTTTAGAACACAATATGAAAGGCTGACTGTATTCTCTCATGATTAAAATGTATATCCTTAATCTGTGCATACAACTTTATAAGCATATTAACAACATCTTTTTTAAGTTACTTTCTTCTTTTAAACTTTTAGGTTTGGGGGTACATGTGAAGGCTTGTTATGTAGATAAACATAATTTGCAGGAGTTTGTTGTACATATTATGACATAGCCCAAGCATTGAGCTCAGTACCCAATAGTTATTTTCTGCTCCTCTCCTCTTTTTCCTCTTTCCTCTTAAAGTAGACCCCTGTGTCTGTTGTTTTCTTCTTGTGTTCATAAGTTCTTATCAAAAAATATTTTTTTAATTCCATTTTAATTACTCCAGTGCTTACCACAATATTCCTATCCTTGATTTCCTAGCTTTGATTTATATAATACCAGCAAACTAGACTACTTCTTTGAATAATCTTATAAATAACAGTATATAGATGGTTTTTACAGGAAAATGGAGACACCAAAAAGGATTTTGTTAATGTTTCTGAAAAATAAGGGTCAGAAGAAGAGGAGATGCATGAGTGACAAAGAGAAAAAAAAAGAAAAGAAATGGAAAGGTATAGAATCCCTTAAGGAAAGAAGATAGCAATACCCAGGCTTTTGGGGAGAGTTTACTCATCAAAGTGTTCTTCAAAAGAGAAGGAGAGAACAACTTAAGAATTCTGATTAGCAAAATGTGCTACCTCATTACATTAGTAACTTGATTTCCTCTTTTGATGATTGTAGAACTTTAAATTGTTCTTTTAACTCACAAGCTTTGCCAGGTGTGTCATAGAGTAAATAAATTCCTTACATTTATTTTGCCTTATATGTAGTAAAAGTTCTTAAGCTCTTCTCTCAGTTCTGGAATTTATCTTCTGATTTGTCTGTATCTCTTCTCTTATTGCTTTTCTCCAAAAACACCTAAAATTTTAATAACATTGGTTCTTTATGTTTATGTATATGTTATCTTCATGTCTCTTTTTTCTCACACAAAAAGCAAAAGCATATGTTATTTTCATACCTCTTTTTTTTCTCTCTATTAAGATTGAAGTTTGTTGTAATTCATCTGCAATTCTGAATTTAGTCTTCTGCAGATTGAATTCTACTCCCTATTGCTTGCTATTTTGATTTTAATTACACAATTGCTCGCATGGCTTCCTTGCAACACCTTCAAAAATTTTTTTATAGAATTGCTTTTTTATTTTCAATTACTTTTTGTGTTTCTGTGTAGAGCAACACTGTCCGCTAGGACTTCATGCAATAACAGAAATGTTCCACATCTGTTCTGTCCAATACAGTAGCCACTAGCCACATGTGGCTATGGGGTACTTAAATGTCACTGGTAGGACTGAGGAAATGAATTGTTAATTGTTCTTAGTTTGAGTTAATTTAAATTTAGCCAGTTGTAGACAGCACAAATGTCAAATACATGCTATCTCAAATACTAACAATGTTGAAAATATACTCTTTTTTGGGCTCTTTTGGTAAATTATGTTCAGAGTTACACTCTCACATTGCTGGTTCTGAAAGATATTGCCATCATCTGTATATTTTGTTATAGCCTCTACATGGAATATTTCTATTTAATCATTCTGGAATAGAGAAGTTTCCAGATCTAGTATTTGCCAAAAGACAAGTATAGGATTGTTTTGTTACTTTGTTCACTGTCTTCTTATCAGTCTGTGGAAGCCACTAAGACTTTAAGTGATAAGATGCAAAACTGGTTACGATGGGATAATATCTACCCAGTTTCCAATGGCTAAATTTAGTCTGCACTCATTCAGTATGTTCCAATGAAATATATTAGGATATTTTTAAAACTCCACTGTCTAATCACTGATGCTCAAATCCATGAAATGCATGAAAACTATAATTTCCAACATATAGATTCCTCAGGTTTCTACTCTTCTCTAGAATAATTAATATATCTCTAAAGCAGTTATTACACTGGGGTTAAACCTTCTGGAGTACAATATATCACTTTTGGTTCACCTCCCCAGGTCCACACCCCAGCTACCAACTTTGCTGATTTCTGGGAGTCAGTATCCTGATAGTTCCTGAGTTCTTTGGACATGATCCTAGAAATTATTCTTGCCTTTTTATGTGACAAGGTTTTCAAAAGTTCATATTGAATATTTCTTGCTGTAGAGCTGGAATCATGAATTCTCCAAGAAACTGTGATTTCCTTTGGTGAGAATTGGTATGTAGGATGCTCATTGTTACTGCATTTACATTGTATCCTGTCCTTTTCAGTGGATAAAATTACAAATAATTATTTGCTTTACATACACAATAGCTGTTACAACAGCCAGCCAACACTTCCATCAACAATGTAAATACTAAAATGTATGATTTTTTTTTATTTTTTTATCTTAATATATTCCACCAAGACTATACAGTTACTTTGCTGCATTTTAAAGTTACTAGAAATACTGCCTGAGTGTGAGGCTATGTTTCCCTGAGTACACAGCTAGATCCATGTGTTTGATTTTATTTATATTTTCAGTTCTTTCTTTAAAATTTTTATTTTAAAATTACATAAAACATAACACCTTGGGAAAAAGCTCTCTATGACAAACCCACAGCCAACATTATACTTAACAAGGAAAAGCTGAAAGCATTCCCCCTGACAACTGGAACAAGACAAATATGCTCACTTTTCACCACTTCTATTCAACATAGTACTGGAAGTACTAGGCAGAGCAATCAGACAAGCAAAAGAAATAAAGGGCATCAAAATGACTAAAGAGGAAGTCAAACGGTCACTCTTTATCAATGATATAATTATTTACCTAGAAAATCCTAAAGACTCATCCAAAAGGCTCCTGGATCTGATAAATAAATTCAGTAAAATTTCAGGATACAGAGTCAATGTACACAAATTAGTAGCACTGCTATACACCAAGAGTGATCAAGCTGAGAATCAAATCAAGAACTCAATCCCCATTATAATAGCTGCAAAAAAACTATGTACTTAGGAAGATACCTAACCAAAGAGGTGAAAGATCTCTACACAAAAAAAACCCCTGCAAAACAGTGCTGAAAGAAATCACAGACAACGCAAACAAATGAAAACACATTTGTGATGGTTAATACTGAGTGTCAACTTGATTGGATTGAGGGGTACAAAATATTGATCTTGGGTGTGTCTGTGAGGGTGTTGTCAAAGGAGATCAACATTTGAGTCAGCGGGCTGGGGAATGCAGACTCACCCTTAATCTGGTTGGGTGCAATCTAATCAGCTGCCAGCCTGGCCAGAATAAAAAACAGAAGAACATGAAAAGACTAGACTAGATTAGCCTCCCAGCCTATATATTTCTCTCATGATGAATGCTTTCTGCCCTCAAACATCAGACTCCACATTCTTCAGTGTTGGGCCTTGGACTAGCTTCCTTGTTCTCAGCTTGCAGATGGCCTATGGTGGGACGTTGTGCTCATGTGAGTTAATACTCCTTAATAAACTCCCCTTTATATATACATTTATCCTATTAGTTTCTGTCCCTTTAAAGGACTCTGACTAATACAGATTTTGGTACCAGGAGTGGTTCTAGAGGAACATAATATTAAGGATGGAATTATTTCATTTGTTTTGGGGTTTCTGGAGTTGGCTGCTTAATGATTAGACCCAAAAATACTAAAGGACTCTACTTCTAATAGTATGGAGAACACTGATAGTCTTTGGAATAAACTGTTTAGAGAGTTATGCAAAATAAATACATTTGACACTCCTGATTCACTGCTTGTGAGTTGCAAGGAGTTTAATGACTCTACATAATACCTTTGACCATATCTGTAGAATGAAGGAACACAAGGAATTTGGCTCATTACTCCTAAGTTCACTGGACAAAGTGATGAAAGAAAATGATGAACTCAGGGATTCACTCTCCCAGCTTCAGAAGCAGATACTGAACCTCAAATCTGCTAAGGTTGCCCTGAGTGAAAATCTCATTTCTTGTAGAGAAAGAGCTGAAATTGTGGAAAATCAGACACAAGCTCTTATCATGCTAATGGCTGAGCTGCAATGAAAGGTGCATGCACAGCCTCACAAGCTGTCTACTATTAAAGTGAGGGCCTTGATGGGAAACGAATGGGACCCTGCAACTTGAAATGAGGATGTGTGGGAGGACACTGAGCTTGTAAATTCTGATGAATGTTTTTACCAGAAGAAACATCTTCCCCATCCCCAGTAGTGACAGCATCCTCTCCCCATTCCTGGCTGCCATCAACCTTTCCACCTTTGTCTGAGGAGAAAAATCCTGTGCTGCCTGAAGCAACAGGGATGGCCTCCCCTGAGGCAGTTGCCAGGCAAGACAATGTTGATTCTCCTCAGGACCCACCCCCAAGACCCCTGTTTGCTTCTAGATCTACAACTAGACTGAAGTCCCAGTGAGCCCTTAAAGGTGAGGTTCAGAGTGTGACCCATGAGTAGGTATGTTACATTTGAAAAAACCTACTTGAGTTTTCTAATTTATTTCAGCAGAAATTTGGATAACAGCCATAAGAATGGATATCAAGCATGTGGTATAATGGTGGAAGAAACAGAGTTGGATCAGACTGAATTTATTGATTTGGGACCACTAAGTAGGGATTCTTCATGTAATGTTGCAGCTCGGGGAGTTAAAAAAAAAAAGTTCTAATTGTTTGTTTGCTTGGTTGGCTGAAATATGGATTAAAAGATGGCCCACTATGAGCCAACTGGAAATACCTGATCTCCCTTGGTTTAATATAGAGGAAAGGATCCAAAGACTTAGGGAGATTGAGATGCTGGAGTGGATTAGTCACTTTAGACCTACTCATCCCAGCTGGGAAGGTCCAGAAGATATACTCTTGACCAACGCTTTAAGAAATAGATTTAAGGGCACAGCACATGCATCTTTGAAGAGCCCCATAATTGCTCTTCTCTGTATGGCAGATCTAACATTGGGAAGTTACTCAGCTACAAAATTTAAATGCAATGGGAATAACTGTATACCAAGGTGGCAGGGGCCAAGTGGCAGCACTCAACCATCAAAGACAAGGTGGGCATAGCTACTGTAATGGACAGCAGAGGCAAAGCAGCCATCAGACTAGTCTGACTGGTGTAGAGCTCTGGCATTGGCTAATTAATCACAGTGTTCCTATAAGTGAAACTGATAGGAAGCCTGCTGTAGTCCTACTTAATTTATATAAGCAGAAAACTTCCAGGTCGAGTGGACAAAAGTGTAATTTGAATCATAAAAACAGAGGGTAACAGTCCCTCAATCGATTTCCAGACTTGAGCCAGACCCAGACCCCTTGAATGAAGAGGAGGCCAGGTCCCCTTGAGGAAGGACCCCACTAAACTACTGACAATTTATGTTGTTAAGCTCTCTCCCATCTTTCCCCAAGGAGACTTCCAGCCTTTTACCAGGGTAACTGTGCATTGGGAAAAGGGAAATAATTTTCAGGGACTACTGGACACTGGCTCTAAGCTGACACTGATTCCAGGGGACCCAAAACGTCATTGTGATCCTTCAGTTTAAGTAGGGACTTATGGAGGTTAGGTAATTAATAGAGTTTTAGCTCACATCTGACTTACAGTGGGTCCAGTGGGTCCCTGGATTCATTCTGTGGTCATTTCCCCATGCCAGATTGCACAATTGGCATAGACATACTTAGAAGCTGGCAGAACCCCCACATTGGCCCTCTGACTGGTAGGGTGAGGATTATTATGGCGGGAAAGTCCAAATGGAAACAATTAGAGCTGCCTCTACCTAGAAAAATAGTAAGCCAAAAACAATATCTCATCCCTAGAAGGACTATGGAGATTAGTGCCACTACTAAGGACTTGAAAGATTCAGGGGGTGATTCCCATCACGATCCATCCAATTCTCCTATTTTGCCTGTGCAGAAGACAGATGGATCTTGGAGAAGGACAGTGAATTATCGTAAGCTTAACCAAGTGGTGACTCCAATTGCAACTGCTATATCAGATGTGGTTTCATTGTCTGAGCAAATTAACACATCTACTGGTACCTGGTATGCAGCCATTGATTTGGCGAATGCCCTTTTCTCCATTCCTGTCCATAAGACCCACCAGAAGCAATTTGGCTTCAGATGGCAAAACTAGCAATATACTTTTACTGTCCTACCTCAGGAGCATATTAACTCTCCGACTTTCTCATAATCTTATTCAGAGAGACCCTGATCGCTTTTTGCTTCCACAAGATATTACACTGGTCCATTACATTGTTGACATTATGCTGATTGGATCCAGTGATCAAGAAGTAGCAAACACACTGGACTTATTAATGAGACGTTTACATGCCATAAGATGGAGAATAAATCCAACCATTCAGGGACCTTCTACCTTAGTAAAATTCTTAGGGGATTGTCAAGATATTCCTTCTAAGGGAAAGGACCAGCTGCTGCATTTGGTCCCTCCTACACTCAAGAAAGAGGCACAATGCCTAGTGGGCCTATTTGGATTTCGGAGGCAACACATTCCTCATTTGGGTGTGTTACTCTGGCCCATTTATCAAGTGACCTGAAAGACTGCCAGTTTTGAATGGGGTCCAAAACAGAAGAAGGCTCTGCAACAGGGCCAGGCTGCTGTGCAAGCTGCTCTGCCAGTTGGGCCATGTGACTCAGCAGATCCATTGGTGCTAGAGGTGTCAGTAGCAGATACAGATGCTATTTGGAGCCTTTGGCAGTCTTCCATAGTTGAGTCAGAGTGGAGGCCTCTAGGATTTTGAAGCAAGGCTCTGCCATCTTCTGCAGATAACTACTTTTTTTTTTTTGAGAGATAGTTCTTGGCCTGTTACTGGGCTTTGGTGGAAACTGAACGTTTGACTATAGGTCATCAAGTTACCATGTGATCTGAACTGGCCTAGCATGAACTGGGTGCTTTCTGACTCAAATAGCCATAAAGTGTATATCATGCACAGCAGCATTTTATCATCAAATAGAAGTGGTCTATACGTGTTTGAGCTTGAGCAGGTCCTGAAGGCACAAGTAAGTTACATGAGTGGCTCAAATGCCCATGTTCTCCACTCCTGCCACCCTGCCTTCTCTCCTCCAACTTGTATCAATGGCCTCATGGGGAGTTCCCTATGATCAGTTGACAGAGGAAGAAAAGATGGGGGCCTGGTTCACAGATGGTTCTGCCCAATATGCAGTCACCACTCAAATGTGGACAGCTGCAGCACTAAATCCCCATTTCTAGGACATCTCTGAAGGACAGCAGTGAAGTTAAATCTTCCCAGTAGGCAGAACTTTGAGCAGGACACCTGGTTGTGCACTTTGCATGGAAGGAGAAATTGCCAGATGTGTGATTATATACTGATTCATGGGCTATAGCCAATGGTTTGGCTGGATGGTCGGGGACTTGGAAAAAGCATGACTGAAAAATTGTTGACAAAGAAATTTGGGGAAGAGGTATGTAGATGGGTCTCTCTGACTGGACAAAAACTGTGAAGATATTTGTATCCCATGTGAGTGCTCACCAAAGGGTGACCTCAGAAGAAGAGGATTTTAGTAATCAAGTGGATAGGATGACTCTGTGAACCTCACTCAGCCTCTTTCCTTCTTTCCTCAGCCACTTCTACTCACCAAGGCTAACCTGGCTACAGCCACTGCCGAGTGCCCAATTTTCCAACAGCAGAGATCAACACTGAGACTTGGATATGGCACCATTCCTTGGGGTGATCAGCCAGCTACTTGGTGGCAGGTTGATTATATTAGACCTCTTCCATCATGGAAAGGGCAGAGAATGTCCTCACTGAAATAGACACTTACTCCGGATATGAGTTTGCCTATCCTGCATGCAATGCTTCTGCTAAGACTACCATCCATGTACTCATGGAATGCCTTATTGACCATTGCAGTATTCCACACAGCATTGCTTCTGACCAAGGAACTCACTTTATGGCTAAAGAAGTGCAACAGTGGGCTCATGCTCATGAAATTCACTGGTCTTACCATGTTATCCATCATTCTGAAGAAGCTGGATTGATAGAATGGTGGAATGGCCTTTTGAACTCATAATTACAATGCCAATTAGGTGACAATACTTTGCAGTGCTAGGGCAAAGTTCTCCAGCAAGCCATGTATGCTCCGAATCAGCGTCTGATATATGACAGGATTCATGGGTCCAGAAATCAAGGGGTGGAGGTGAAAGTGGCATCACTCACCATCACCCCTAGTTATTCACTAGCAAAATTTTGCTTCCTGTTCCCATGACATTATATTCTGCTGGCCTAGAGGTCTTCGTTTCAGAGGGAGGAACACTTCCACCAGGAGACACAACAACAATTCCATTAAACTGGAAGTTAAAACTGTCACCTGGACACTTTGGGCTTCTCCTACCTTTAAGTCAACAGCCTAAAAAGGTAGTTACAGTGTTGGCTGGGGTGACTGATCCAGACTATCAAGATGAAATCAGTCTTCTACTCCACAATGGAGGTAAGGGAAAGTATGTGTGCAATACAGGAGATCCCTTGGGGCATCTCTTACTATTACCATCCCCTGTTGATTAAGGTCAATAGGAAACTACAACATCCCAATCCAGGCAGGACAACAAATGGACCAGACCCTTCAGGAATGAAGGTTTGGGTCACTCCACTTGGGAAAAAACCATGACATGTTGAGGTACTTGCTGAAGGCAAAGGGAATACAGAATGGGTAATAGAAAAAGGTAGTCATCAATAGCAGCTCTGAGCAGTTGCAAAAACAAGGAGTCTAATTGTCATGAGTACTTCCTCCTTCTTTTGTTAAAAACATGTTTGTGCATGTATACACTTGTACTAAGAAAATATCTTCATTTTATTGCATTTCTTTTTTCTTTATCATGTGATATAAGATTTATATCAGCATTTAAGTGTTGTTACCTTTATGCAATAGCATTTGAATTGGGGACTGGTGTATTTCTGTTTTTATGAAAGATAGTTGTATTATGTTAGGCATAATTATAACCTTATTATTGTGTTTATTTGAAGATTATGTATGATCTCAGGAGATGTATATGGGTTCAAGTTGACAAGGGGTGGACTTGTGATAGTTAATACTGAGTATAACTTGATTGGCTAGAAGGATGCAGAGTGTTGATCCCGGGTGACTGTGTTTCCAAAGGAGATTCACATTTGAGTCAGTGAGCTGCGGAAGGCAGACCCACTCTTAATCTGGGTGGGCACCATCTAATCAGCTGCCAGCTTGGCCAAAATAAAAACTAGGCAGAAGAACACGAAAAGACTAGACCAGCTTAGCCTCCTAGCCTACATTTTTCTCACATGCTGGATATTTCCTGCCCTCGAACACTGGACTCCAAATTCTTCAGCATTGGGCCTCAGACTAGCTTCCTTGCTCCTCAGCTTGCAGATAGCCTACTGTGGGACTTCGTGATTATGTGAGTTAATACTCCTTAATAAACTCCTCTTTATAATTACATCTAACCTATTGGTTTCTGTCATTCTGAGAACTCTGACTAATACAACATTCCATGTTCATGAATGGGTAAAATCAATACTGTGAAAATGACTATACTGCTAAAACAATCTACAAATTTAATGTAATTCCCATCAAAATAATATCATTTTTCACAGATCAAGAAAAAGGCAATCCTAAAATTCATATGGAACCAAAAAAGAGCCCACATACCCAAAGCAAGTCTAAGCAAAAAGAACAAATCTGAAAGTATCACATTACCTGACTAAACTATACTATAAGGTTATCGTCACCAAACCAACATGGTACTGGTATAACAATACACACATTGGCAAATGGAACAAAATATAAAGAACCCAGAAATGAAGCCAAATACTTACAGCCAATTGACCTTTAACAAAGCAAACACAAACATAAAGTGGGGAAAGGACATCCTATTCAACATATATTGCTGGGATAATTGGCAAGCCACATGTAGAATAAAACTGGATTCTCATCTCTCACCTTATACAAAAGTCAACTCAAGATTCATCAGAGACTTAATTCTAAGACCTGAAACCACAACAAATCTAGAATACAATCAAAAAAACCTGTCTGGACATTGGCTTTGGCAAAGACTTTATGACAAAGAACTCAAAAGCAAATGCAACAAAAATAAAGACAAATAAATGGGACTTAATAAAACTAAAAAGCACAGCAAAAGAAACAATTAGCAGAGTAAACAGACAACCCACAGAGTGAAAGAAAATCTTCGCAATTTATATATCCAAAAAAGGACTAATATCCAGAATCTATGAAGAACTCAAACAAAATAGCAAGAAAAAAAGCAAATAATTCCATCAAAAAATGGGCTAAGAACATGAATAGACAATATTCAAAAGAAGATATTCAAATAATCAATAAACATGAAAAAATGCTTAACTTCACTAATGATGAAGGAAATGCAAATCAAAACTTTACAATGCAATACCACCTTCCTCCTGCAAGAATGGCCATAATTTTTAAGAAATCAAAAAATAATAGATGATGGTGTGGGTGTGGTAAAAAGGGAACACTTTTACACTGCTGGTGGGAACATAAACTATTACAACCACTATGGAAAACAGTATGGAAATTTCTTAAGGAACTAAAAGTACATCTACCATTTGAACCATCAATGCCACTACTAGGTATCTACCTAGAGGAAAAGAAGTCATTATATGAAAAAGACATTTGCACATGCCAGTTTATAGCAGCACAATTTGCAATTGCAAAAATATGAAACCAGACCAAATGTCCATTAATCAACAAGTAGATTAAGAAAATGTGGTGTATTTATATACATAAAATGTATACCATAGAATATTATGCAGGTATAAAAAGAAATGAAATAATGCTATTCACAGTAACCTAGATGAAGTTAGAGACCATTATTCTAAGTAAAGTAACTCAGGAATGGAAACTCAAACATTGTATGTTCTCACTTATATATGGAACTAAGCTATGAGGCTGTAAATGCATAAGAATGATACAATGGACTTTGGGGACTTGCAGGGAAAGGTGGCAGGTGGGTGAGGTATAAACGACTATACACTGAGTACAGTGTACACTACTTAGGTAATGTGTGCACCAAAATCTCAGAAATCACCACTAAATAACTTACACATGTATACAAATACCACCCATTACCCAAAAACTATTGAAAGAAAAAAAAAAGACATATTGAAGAAAGTAGAAAAGGCAGTTTTACATTATCTAAAATACTTTTTTCCAACACCAGGAATGCAGAATAGAGACGCCAGCTCTTTGAGGGAAGGGGAGAAAAGTAAGTATAGGACTTTGCCTTGAAATCTAGTACAGAGCCATCGTAATAGAACCCAACACTAGGCAGAACCCTTCAGTCCCTGCCACCAGACCAGTACCCATGGACAAAATCTCTACAGCAGCCCTGGCACCAGATAGGAACCCACAGCTCTAGCAGGATGGAATTTTTCAGGTAAATTTAACAGAGATTGGAATAATAAAAAAACAAATAGAAATCCTGGAACTGGGTTCAAAGAATCCTGGAAAACATACTGTCAGAGGAGATTAAAAAGAAATGAATTTTAAAAATAAAGGAAGATTACCGGATTTATTGTATAGCATCAAAAGAGCAAATATTAATAGATGGGTTATTGATATTCAAGATGGAGTAGGGAAAGAAGTAGAAAGCTTATTTAAATAAATAACAGAAAAATTTTCAAACCTGGAGAAAGATAAAAATATTCAAGTACATAGTCAAAGGTCTTCAATCACAGTTAATCCAAATACTGTGCCATAATATATTATATTTGAAATGTCAAAGATCAAAGGCAAAGATAAAATTCTAAAAGCCACAAGAAAAAAGAAGCAAATAATAAATTACAGTAGTGCAAAGGTAATTGCTATTTTTGCCATTAAAAGCAAAAGCAAAAACCACAATTACTTTTTCACTACCACTGATAAAAAGGAACACTATATACCTAACAGAAGATTCCTTAGCCAAAAGCTTAAAGGCTGAAAGGGAATGAGATGATATATTCAAAGAGAAGAAGGAAAAAAATACTTTAAACCAAGAATCCCATACCCACAAAGTTGTACATCAGAAATAAATGAGATGTAAAGACTTCTCTGAACAAACATAAGCTGAGGGAATTCATCATCATTAGATCTGTCTTACAAGAAATGCTAAAAGGAGTTTTTCAACATAAATTAAAAGAATAGTAATGAATAGCACAAAAAACATCTGAAAGTATATAACTCACTGGTAAAAGAAAATATACAGTCAAAATTCTGAATATTCTAATAATGTAATGGTAATAAATAATTCACTTACATCATTAGCATGAAGGTTAAAAGGAAAAGTGATTAAAAATAATAGTAACTACAATAATTTGTTAAGGGATATATGATGTAAAAATATGCAAATCAAGACATAAAAAGTTTAAAATGGGGAGGTGAATGAAATTAAAGAGTAATGTGTTTTGGCTTTTTGTGATCAATAAGTTGCTATCAATTTTTATAAACTTCTCATAATTATATGCTTTTCTGTAAATCCCATGGCAACCACAAAGCACAAACCTATAATAGATACACTAAAAATAAAAAGCAATGAATTTAAACATACTGCTGAAGATAGTCAATTAAACTCAAAGAAAGACAGTAAAAGAGAAAAATAGTAAGAAAGGATCTAAAAACAATGAGAAAACAATTAACAAAATAGCAGTAGTAAGTCCTTATGTATCAATAACTATATTGAATCTAAAATGATAAAAATCTCTAATGAAAAGGCACAGAATGGCTAAATAAATTTTTTTTAATGACTCACCTGTATACTGCCTACAAGAGACTCACTTCACCTGTAAGGGCACACATAGACTGAAATTAAAGGGATGGAAATGATATTTCATGTAAATAGAAGCCAAAAGAGAATAGAAATAACTCTACTTATATAAGGTAAAATAGACTGTATGGCAAAAACTATAAAAATAGATACATTAATCCATCTTCTTTGGTATAAAGGAAGAGCAGAAGAAAGGTAATTAATGAAGAAAACCTTTTTTTTTTTTTGGCTCATAGTTCTGTGGGCTGTACAGGAAAGATGGGACCAGCATCTGTTTCTAGGGAAGGCCTCAGAAAGCTTTCAATTGTGGCAGAAGATGAAGGGAGAGCAGGCATATCACATGCGGAGAAAGGAGAAGGCAAGAAAGAGAAGTTACCAGGCTCTTTTTAACAATTAGTTCTCATGCAAAATATAACAAGAACTCACTCAATTACCAAGAAAGCCACTAAGCCATTCATGAAGAATCTTCCCCCATGACCAAAAACCTCTCACTAGGCCCCACATCCAACACTGAGATCAAATTTAAATATGAGACTTAGAAGGGACAAACATCCAACCTATATCAATGAACAAAGAAAATCATTATATAATGATAAAGAAGTTAATCTAGCACGCAGATATAATAATTGAAAGTATACACACACCCAACATTGGAGCACCAAAACATATAAAGCAAATATAAGTAGATCTAAAGAGAAAGAATGCAATAAAATGACAGTAAGGGACTTCAATACTTCACATTTAGAAATGAGCAAATCATCTAGACAGAAAATTGGAAAAAAAAAACCCATCAAATTTAAATGCACTATAGACCAAATGGACCTATAGACATGTACAGAACATTCCATTCTATAGCTGTAGATTATACATTCTTCTCAACTGCACATTAAAGATTTTCTAGGATAAATTATATGTTAAGCAATAAAACAAGTCTTAACAAATGTTAGATTATCTAAATCATATCAACTGCCTTTTCTGACCAATACTGAGTGAGGTAAATAGATCAATAATAGAAAGTCTCCCACCAAAGAAAAGACCAGGACCTTATGGTTTCAATGCTGAATTCAACCAAACATTTAAAGAACTAATACCAATTCTTTCCTAACTATTTTAAGAAGTTGAAAAGGGAGTAACTCTTCAAATTCTTTCTATGAGGTCAGGATTTCTCTGACACCAAAACCAAACAAGGACACAACAAAAACAGGAAAATACAGGCCAATATCCTTGATGAATTCAGACACAAAAATCCTTAATAAAATACTAGCAAGCTGAATTCAATAGCACATTCAAAAAATTATTCACAATGATCAAGTGATATTCCTCCCAGGGATGCAAAGATGGTTCAAAATATATAAATCAACACAAGATATATCACATCAATGGGATGAAGTACAAGAACCATATGACTATTGTGGTGGATGCAGAAAAAGCATTTGACAAAATTCAACATTCCTTTATGATAAAAACTGTCAACAAATTACATATAAAAGGAATGTACCTCACACAATAAAAGCCATATATGACAAACCTAAAGCTAACATCATACTAAACAAGTAGAAGTTGAAAGCTTTTCCTCTGAGATTTGGAACAAGACAAGAATGCCACTTTCACCAGCCCTATTCAACACAGTATTGGAAACCCAAGAAACCAATTCAGCAAGAGAAAGAAATAAAGGACATCCAAACTGGAAAGGAGGAAGATAAATCATCCCAACTTGTTGACATCATTTTCTTATATATGGAAAACCATACAGATTCTACCGAAAGCTGTTGAAAGTAATAAATTCAGTGAAGTTGCAGGTTATAAAATCAGCAAACAAAAATTAGTAGTATTCCTATGTGTGAATACTGAACTATTGAAAAGGAAATTAAGCAAAAAATTCCATTTATAGTAGCTACGAAAAATAATACCTAGGAACAAATTTAGTGAAGGAAGTGAAAGATCTCTGCAATTAAAACTATAAAATGTTGACAAAAGAAATTGAAGAAAACACAAATATATGGAAAGATATTTCTTGTTCATGGACTGGAAGATTAACATTATGAAAATGCCCATATTTACCCAAAGAGATCTACAGATTTAACATAATTTTTATCAAAATTTCAATGTTATTGTTCACAGAAATAGAAAAAAAAGTCTTTAAATTTGAATGGAACCATAAGGTTCTGAATAACCACACACAAAAAAAAAATCTTCAGCAAAAAGAACAAAATTAGCAGCATTATACACCCTGATTTCAAAACGCATTATAAAGCAATTGTCATTAAAACAGCATGGTACTAGCATAAAAACAGACATATAGACCAATGGAACAGAATAGAAGGCCCAGAAATAAACCCATACATTTATAGTTAATTGATTATTTACAAAGGTGCCAGGAACACACAATGGAATAAAGACAGTCTCTTCAATAAGTAGTTTTGGGAAAAAAGTGGATATCTACATGCAGAAAAATGAAACTGGACCCTTGTCCACATCATATACAAAAATAAAATGAATTAAGACTTAAATGTAAGACATGAAACTGTAATACTACTAGAATAAAAATATGGGGAAAAGTTTTCATGGCATTGGTCTGGGCAGTGATTTTTTGAATATGATCACAAATGTATAGGCAACAAAAGCAAAAATAGACAAATAAGAAAGGATCAAACTAAAAGGATCAAACTAAAATTCTTCTGGAAAGCAAACAATGAACAAAATGAAGAGACAATTTACAGATCAGTAGAAAATATCTGCAAACTAGATATCTAATAAGGGGTTATTATCCAAAATATATAGGTAACCTAAATGACTCAATAGCAAGAAAACAAATAACCTAATTTTAAAATGGGCAAAGAACCTGAACAGATATTTTTCAAAAGACCTGCAAATGGCCAATCGGTACATGAAAAAAATACTCAACATCACTAATTATTTGGGAAATGTAAATTAAAACTACATTGAGATATCACTTCACACCAAGTAAAATGGCTTTTATGAAAAAGCTGAAGGATAGAAAGAATGCAGAGGAAAGGGAACTCTTGCACATTGTTGGTGGAATGTAAATTAATACAGCCATGATGGAAAATAGTATGGCAGTTCCTCAAAAAATTAAAAATAGAACTACCATTTGGTCCAGTAATCCTGCATCTGCGTACACATCCAAAGTAACTGAAATCAATATGTTAAAAGGATATCTGTGCTCTCATGCTTATTGCAGCGCTATTCACAATAGCCAAGATGTGTAATCAACCTAAATGTCCATCAACAGATGAATGGATCATTAAAATATGATGAATATTACCAGTGAAATACTATTCAGCCTTAAAAGCGGAGGGAGAAGGCCTGTGTTTTGAGACAACATAGATGAGCCTGGAGGACATTATGCTAAGTAAAATAAACCAAGTACAGAAATACAAACACCACATGATCTCAGTTATATGTGGAATATAAAAAAGTTGAACTCACAGAAGTAGAAAGCAGAATAGTGGTTCAGGGACTGATGGAATAGTAGGGAGGGAGAGAATGAGCAGTTATTGATCATAGAGTATTAAGGTTCACATACAGCAGAAATAGGTTTTGACATCTACTGTACTTCATGTTGATTATAGTCAATAATAATGTGTAGGGTATCTCAAACTAAGAGAATAAACTTCAAATATCCTACAATAAAAATTGATAGGTAAGTGAAGTAATAGAGATGTTAATTAGCTTGATTTAATTGTATACATTATATACATATATCTAAATATCACATTGTACTTCATAAATATATAATTATGACATCAATCAAAAATAATATTCATAATTTAAAAATTTAATAGAATTGTAACGTGTGACTGGAGGTCGTGATGACCTATGAGAGCAGTTACGGAATGGCTGTACAGTAAGGAGCATGAAGCCAGATTACAGCGGGTTGGGAAAAAAATGGAAAGTGAGGAGTAGAAACAATGTGTAGAAATTACTCTGATTTTGAGAAGAAATTAGATTAGAAAAGGACAAGAGAGTCACAAGGCTTTTTCAGAAAAAAAAATCCTACATGCATTATTTATGAAAACATTGATTATAGGACTCAAATGTTCTATTTAACACTTAACCATGTACAAAATTGTAGTAAATTCCTTCCAAATTAGTTCCACTTACTAATCAGCTTTCATCTAATTACAGCAAGGATCACAATGAAGCACATTAACTGCATTAGTAAATACTCAAGTGATCAAGTGATTTCCATATGCCTCTGCTGTCAGAGTCCCCATGAGAAGGCCCCAGGCCAACTGAGTACTTGACTAACTTTCATGAGAAAGGTCTTGACTTGAACATGTATTTCACACAAAAGAGTAAAATGAGGGTTGATACGTTAATTTCAACTTTCGAATTCAAATCCCCATTAATCTTTTTATTTTTCCAACTACCTTTAATCAATATGTTAAAGAAATTTCCTGTTGAAGACTTTTCTAGGTGACGGCTTTTTTTTTTTTGACAGTAATACCCCTTGAATGAAGAATATTTCACATATAAAAAAGAGGCAGACCCTCATATTAACAATTTCTCATTCACCACTGTTAAGAATTCATTTATGGTCAATGCCAAAATTTATCTGACCTAAAGATTTGGCTAACTTTAAAATTACCAGGCATGTCAATATTTCTTTATATTAACTTCACCTTCATGGTCTCTAGATCTTTGGTGTCTTAAATACTTAAGAATCAATTTCTCAATTACAGTTTGTTTTCTTTTCTTTTCACTCTCTAGGAATACATTTAATCCCTTCTCATATATTTTGCCATCTTCAAAATAAGAAAATCAATTTCCTCCCTCTTTTTCTTTCAGAGCTACAATGCTCAAAAAAATCTTTCTATTCTGTGTGGATTTCAACACACTTTATATATTATTAGCCTATATATTAGCACATATATATATATGCTAATAATCTACAAAGTCTGTTGAAATCTACATATATATAGGCTAATAATCTATATATTAGTGCATATATATATAGGCTAATAATCTATAGAGTGTTGAAATCTACATATATACATATATATAGGCTAATAACCTATAAGGTGTGTTGGAATCCATATATATCTATGAGAGCAGTTGCAGAATGCCTGTAGAGTAAGGAGCATGAAGCCAGATTACAGTGGGTTGGAAAAAAATGGTAAGTGAGGAGTAGGAGCTGTATATAAATCTCTCTGATTTATATCTCCTTTGTATATATTATATTAGCCTATATACATATGTATATATACAGGCTAATATGTATAATATAGGCTAATATAATATAGGCTAATATACGTATGTATATATATACAGGCTAATATGTATAATATAGGCTAATATATACACAGGAGATATAAATCAGAGATACATATATATACACATGTATATAGGCTAATATAATATATACATATATAGGCTATGTAATATTACTAATATTACTATGTAATATGTATATATTAGCCTCTATAAATATGTATATATTAGCCTATACATATATATGTATACAAATACATGTATAGGCTAATAAAATATATAAATAGGCCAATAATCTACAAAGTCTGTTGAAATATATATTTACACATACACACATTGTACCTTATAAATATATATATTTATATATTTTTACATATATTATCCAAAATATATAGGTTACCTAAATGACTCAATAGCAAGAAAACAAATAATCCAATTTTTTAAATGGGCAAAGAAACTGAACAGATATTTTTCAAAAGAAGACATACAAATGGCCAACAGGTACATAAAAAAAAATGTTCAGCATCACTAATTATTTGGGAAATGCAAATAAACCCACACAGAGCTATCATCTCGCACCAATTAGAATGGCTTTTGCCAAAAAGAAGAAAGATAACGAGTGTTGGCAAGAATTATGTCTATACACACATACATTGTACCCCATATGGGCTAAGAATCTACAAAAATTTGTAAAATACTAATCTACAAAGCATAAAACTGCTCATGACTTCTGCTTTAGCTAGAGTGACCATATACTTTATCATCCAAACCAGCACATTCAGGAGAGTAAAAAGGGATGTTATTACTAAGTACTTAAAAAGGTAATCAGACTAGAACAGAGTGAGGGAAATCAGGATAGTCACACTATTTTCTCTCTCCTGTGCCAAAGAAAAATTGAATAAATACTAAAGAAACTATAACAATTAAGGGCAAAGAGTGGGAAAATTTAAGTTGTTTTTTTGCTTTTACAATCCCTGCACACTCCTATTGTCACTTCAATGTGCAACTATCACTTCAGGATAGTGCTAG
Source organism: Cheracebus regulus (assembly GCA_963574635.1). Lineage (NCBI taxonomy): Eukaryota > Metazoa > Chordata > Mammalia > Primates > Pitheciidae > Cheracebus > Cheracebus regulus. The sequence continues at coordinate 29,731 of CAUYQU010092659.1, forward strand.
CACTACCCAAAATAGTTAACCATAGAACCCCCAGTTCTGACCGATTCTGTAAACTACATTACTACCTTTCCTTTTTCTCCAGCCTCTGACTTCACTGTTAATTTTTTTCCACAGTTGTGGTCTTGCCTGACTCTTTGGATCTGTTATACATTGCACTGTTGTTATTGTTGTTGTTGTTGTTTTAACTTTACCCTTGGATACCTTTCAACCATGATTTGAAATCTCTCCCAGGCTAACCTGTGCCCAAGTCCAACGTGAAGCAACAGAAAAATACTGAAATTACTTACCCAACTTTTCAATTACCCTCTCTTCACAGAAAGCTACGTGGGAGCTGTGAATTATTCTCAATGACTCTGGATTCCATAATTCTGTATAAAAATAATAAATCTTCTCTCAGAATATGAACAAAATAGGTATAGTACTAGATATTAACATATTCTTATTGCTTCCAGTTTTAGTTACTTCAACAGAAAGCAGATGCAAACAGAACCTATGGAGTTGACACTGGTTGCTAATTTATAAAATAATTCATTAAGGGTTTTCCCATTATTCCCTAAATAACTCTATAAATAAATATTTCTGAAAGAGTTGGTTGGCAGGGCTGAGTGACACTTGAGTTTATTTCAAATCAGGGCTTCCAGCTTGGGGGTTTTCATGTAAGAATTCATTTATGGCTATTTTTGCTTAGCGCCAATGGAAATGGAAAATTGTGGAGTATGTATCTTTGTTTTAGTGCTTCTGGGAGGCATACTGCAAATTAAGATGACAGATGGGAAGAACCACTATTGACTTGGAGTAATTCAGAGAAGGTTGCCAAGAGCCCATTAATTTTGTATTTCAGAAGTTTAGGCACCAGCTTGAAAATAATAAATTAACTGTGCTAAAGTAATGAAAATGCTTTGCTTTTTTACAATGGAGAAAAACACAAATAATAAACATCTATTGTTAACACTCAGGTTCACGGGTATTTAACCCTTTTTGTAATATCCTAACAGTTTATGTGTTATGATACCCCTACTCTGACATTGAAATGAATTATAATTAAGGACATTTGGGAATTCCAAAGGACACTATTGATGCTGAAATTATTCCAATTCTTATCATAATATAACATTTCTCAAATCTGAGAGAAGAAAATTAACATATATTTACTGTGTGAAATTCTTATTCTCTAAATCTAACAAACTCTTACAGGACCATTGTTCATTAGGATGGATTAAATGCAGTAGATGATCAAGAAACAGTTAGTAGAGTGACAAGGAACTCCACAGGGCAGCTCATGGACAAACTACACTAGACAAGAAATGTTATCCAAGCTTCTCCTCCTTAGAAAGACCAAATTTTCTTGAACATCACAAAGATTTAGGCCCTATTTCTGTAAGGCCCCTTGATCTACCTTTTACTGAGATTCCTATATGAATTTTTAGTCCTGATTTCATAGCTGATATTCTGGGTAAACCTGAGACATTATTACATAATTAAGAGATTCTGGGGTCCAAAATCATGCTGTCAGTAACTGTCTAGATTCTGTGAGGATCAGTTTTCTCTTTTACACACACAGTGCTGTGAGAATAAAAGATTTAAAGAGTTGTGAGAATGTCCACCAAGGAACACAGGAGTCTATTATTACTGTTGTTATTGTTTTGAAATGGAGTTTCACTCCTGTTGCCCCAGCTGGAGTGCAATGGCACAATCTTGGCTTACTGCAACCTCCGCCTCCGGTGTTCAAGCTATTCTCCTGTTCACCCTCCTGCATAGCTAGGATTACAGGCATATGCCACCATGCCTGGCTAAATTTTTGTATTTTTAGTAGAAACAGGGTTTCACTGTGTTAGCCAGGCTTGTCTTGAACTCCTGACCTCAGGTGATCTGCCTGCCTCAGCCTCCCCAAGTGCTGGGATTACAGGTGTGAGCCACCATGCCAGGCCCACAGGAGTCTATTATTAAGGGTTAGTTTTCCTTGGCTCTGACCAATGCATCATTAACACAATATCTTTTAATACCACCCATTCTCATAAGAGAAGAGTATTCATGCTGCATCAGTACATCATGTCAGCTATAGTTAATAACAATATATTATATAGTTGAAAATTGCTGAGAGAGTATATTTTAAGCATTCTCACCACAAAAAAATAACTATGTGAGGTAATGTATGTGTTAATTTACTTGATTTAGCATTCAACATGTGTACTTACACTATACATCATGTATAGTGTAAGTACACGTAGTATACATCATGTATACTATAAATACATGCAATTTTTATTTATTAAGTTAATTTATTATATTTTTTAAATAAAAATGAAAAATAATTTATCAAATGAAGCAACTATTATTTTCACTCTTTCTTCATTGATAACCTCTGTCCTTTCCCACAGTATTACCAAGAATAAAGAATTGGGAATAAAGTGTTAGAACATGAACATGTAATAAAATGTGAGCTCCATAAAGTCAGTAGCATATTCACCTGTTATTCCTACAGGCTACACATTTTGTTCATATTTTTTCTTGAATAAATGAGTAAACTTAAATGTGAAGTGTTATCATCAGGCTTATAAAGCAAAGTATAAGTAGAGAATAGGAAACCTTCTGCATCACAGCAGTTCAATGGTCTCAGGAGAAAAGAGACCCGTGGCAGACACAAAAAGACATGGATGGCACCAAGGGTTGTCACATAAGCATAGTGGTGATTATGCTGAGGTTCCTCAGGGGTCATTTCTTAGATACGATCATGGCCAAACCCATGGGCTTTGAAACCAAGCATGTCTTAGGTTGGAGTCCTGGCTCTGTTAGTCGTTTCTCACACTGCTATAAAGAGATACCTGAGACTGGAAAATTTATTTTATTTATTTTTTTTAAAAAAAATAGGTTTAACTGGCTCAGTTCCACAGCCTGTACAGCAAGGATGATTCTGACATCTGCTCCATTTCTGGGAAGGCCTCAGGAAACTTACAATGGCAGAAGGCAAAGGGGAATATTACACACCAGAGCAAGAGTGAGGGAGGGGGGAGGCGCCACACATTTTAAACAACTAGATCTCATGAGAACTCACTATCACAAGAATAGCACTGAGAGGCTGATGTTAAACCATTCTTGAGAATCCACCCCTATAATCCAATCAGCTCCCACCAGGCCCCACCTCCAACATTGGAGATTATAATTTGACATGAGATTTGGTAGGGATTCAGATCAAAACCGTATCAAACGCTTTTCTCCCTGTCACCTTGAGCATGATACTTCATATGGTTTGGCTGTGCCCCCACCAAAATCTCATCTTGAATTGTAACTCCCACAATTCCCATGTGTAGTGTGAGGGACCCGGTGGGAGGTGATTGAATCAAGCAGGTAGTCTTTCTCATAGTATCCTTGTGATAGTGAATATGTCTCACAAGATCTGATGGTTTTAAAAACAGGAGTTTTCCCAAACAAGCTCTCTTCTTTTGTCTGCTGTCATAAGAGATGAACCTTTTCCCTTCTACCATGATTATGAGGCCTCCACAATCATGTGAAATTTAAGTCCATTCAACCTCTTTATTTTGTAAATTGCACATCTCAGGTATGTTTTTATCAGCAGCATGAAAATGGACTAATACAGGAAATCGATACTATTAAAGTGGGGTGCTGCTGTAAAGATACCCTAAAATGCGGAAGCAACTTTGGAAGTGGGTAATAGGCAGACGTTGAAACAGTTTGGAGGGCTCAGAAGACAACAGGAAAATGTAGGAAAGTTTGGAACTTCTTTGAGACTTGTTGAATGCCTTTGCCCAAAATGCTGACAGTGATACGGACAGTAAGGTCCAGGCTGAGCTGGTCTTACATGGAAATGAGGAACTTGTTGGGAACTGGAGCAAAGGTGACTCGTTTTTTTTTAGCAAAGAGAATGGTAGCACTTTGACCCTGTCCTAGAGAATTGTGAAACTTTGAATTTCAGAGAGATGATTTAGGATATTTAGTAGAAGAAATTTCTAAGCAGCGAAGTATTCAAGAGGTGAGTTGGGTGCTATTAAAGGCATTCAGTTTGATAAGGGGAACAGATCATAAAAGTTCAGAAAACTTGCAGCCTGACAATGTGCTAGAAAAGAAAATCTTATTTTCTGAGGAGAAATTCAAGGAGACTGCAGAAATTTGCTTAAGTATTGAGGAGCCTAATGTTAACTCCAAGACAATGGGGACAAGGTATCCAGGGCATGTCAGAAGTCTTTATGGCAGCCGCTCCCATTACGGACCCAGAGGCTTAGGAGGAAGAAGTGATTTCATAGGCTATCCCCCTGCTGTGTGCAGCCTAGGGACTTTGTGCCCTGTGTCCCAGCCCCTCCAGCCGTGGCTGACAAGGGCCAGTGTAGATCACGGGCCACAGCTTCAGGGGGTGCAAGTCGCAAGCCTTGGCAGTTTCCATATGGTGTTGAGCCTACAAATGCACAGGAGTAAACAATTGGGGTTTGGGAACCTCCACCTAGATTTCAGAGGATGTATGGAAATGCCTGGATGCCCAGGAAAAAGTTTGCTGCAAGGGCAGGGCCCTCTTGGAGAACCTCTGCTAGGGCAGTGTGGAAAGAAAATGTGAGGTTAGATACCCTACACAGAGTTGCCACTGGGGCACCTGCCAATGAAGCTGGGAGAAGAGGCCCACCATCATCCAGACCCCATAATAGTAAATCCACTGCCAGCTTGCACTGTGCACTTAAAAAAGCCACAGATACTCAATACCAGCCCATGAAGGCAGCCAGGAGGGAGGCTGTACCCCGCATAGTCAAAGTGGCCGAGCTGCCCAAGACCATGGGAACCCACTTCTTGCATCAGTGTGACCTGGATGTGGGACTTGGAGTCAAAGGAGATCATTTTGGCAATTTAAGATTTGACTGCCCCCCTGGATTTCAGACTTGCATGGGACCTGTAACCCCTTTGTTTTGGCCAATTTCTTCCATTTGGAATGACTGTGTTTACCCAATGCTCATACCTCCATTGTATCTAGGAAGTAACTAACTTGCTTTTGATTTTACAGGTTCATAGGCTGAAGGGACTTGCCTTGTGTCAGATGAGACTTTGGACTGTGGAGTTAATGCTGAAATTAGTTGAGACTTTAGGAACTGTTGTGAAGGTATGATTGGTTTTAATATTTGAGGACATGAGATTTGGGAGGAGACAGGGGTGGAATAATATGGTTTAGCTTTGCCCCCACCAAAATCTCATCTTGAATTGTAACTCCCACAAATCCCATGAGTTGTGGGAGGGACCAAGTGAGAGGTACTTGAATCATGGGGGTGGGTCTTTCCTATGCTATTCTTGTGTCAGTGAATATGTCTCACAAGATCTGATGGTTTTAAAAAGAGGAGTTTCCATACACAAGCTCTCTTCTCTTGTCTGCCACCATGTGAGACGTGCCTTTCACCTTCCACCATGATTGTGAGGCCTCCCCAGTCATGTAGAACTGTAAGTCCATTAAACATCTTTCTTTCATAAATTGCCTAGTCTCAGGTATGTCTTTATCAGCAGCATGAAAACGGGCTAATAAAAGACTTAAGCCCTCTAAGACTTGATATCATCTTGAAAATCAACATGATTATAAGAGATAATTCATAAAGTTGTTTTAGAAAATAAGTGAGATGCTATATATAAAGTGTTGTCTATAGTTAATGGGATGTAAACATTCTTAAATTTTAGCTATCATTATTATCATTTTTAATAAGAACAGAATAGTTTCCTTTGGTGCTGGTAGCTTCAAAGAGTTTTAGTGTAATAAAAACATTTTTCATAGAAAATGATTCCACTGCTCAAATAGCCATGTTAGCTTTGTTATTTATCCCTAGATGTTGACTTTCTAATTCACCTTTCTCAGATCTAATACCTCCTGCTAACCTTGGTCAACAGCTCACTGTGCTTTTGTATCCTGGAATCCTGGTAATGATTTAGTTGTTCCTGATTCCTTCCAGTGCCTTGCTTTTAGTTTCACTTCTCCCTTTGTTGACCCTCTCAAGAACGATACCCTGTGCCTCAGTCATAGAGAGAGAGTCATCCCACCTGGACAAAAATCTGATGAGTAGAAACACCTCTCTAAATTTTTTTTTGTTACCAATAGTGTCAAATTAATTAATTAATTCCCTCTTTCATCGCAGAAAACATAACAAGTTTGAAACAATATATGGTTATCCCTTCAGTACTTTTTCTTCTTCTTCTTATTCTTATTCTTCTTCTTCTTCTTCTTCTTCTTCTTATTATTATTATTATTATTTGAGACAGAGTCTCACTTCATCGCCAGGCACCAGGCTGGAGTGCAGTGGCACGATCTTGGCTCACTGCAACCACCACCTCCTGGGTTCAAGCAATTCTCCTGCCTCAGCCTCCTGAGTAGCTGGGACTACGGCGCACGCCACCATGCCCAGCTAATTTTTGTATTTTTTTAGTAGAGACGGGGTTTCACCATGTTGGCCAAGATGGTCTCAATCTCTTGACCTTGTGATCTGCCCGCTTCGGCCTCCCAAAGTGCTGGGATTGCAGGCATGAGCCACCACTCCCGGCCCCTTCAGTACTTATAATATTCTAGTTTACATGGCATTAAATATCAACTATTAAAATGAAATTTTATTTCTGAGTAAACATTGTTCTTAATTCTAGAGGTCTCAACTGGTAAAATGCTGCAAAAATACTGTTTTACCTGTACAATGTATTCTATAACTAACCAGTAACTTCTCAACATCATTTATCATATTCTTCAAGGACATATTTAAAGTCCATTGATTACATAAATGTATCATTGGGAAAATTGATCTGTGAGTTTTTAAGATGTCTTACCTAAAATCTTAGTCACATCTTATAAAAGAAGGAATGCTGAAATTTTTTTCTTTGAAATTTGAAAAAAAAAACACACATCAAAAAGAAGCTACATTTTAGTATTGCTTATTGGAAATTTTACGATATAATTTTTTCTTTTAACGTGGGAAAGACTAAAAATTATCAGATGAGGTTTCACTTTTTTATTCCTTAAAAATAAAGCTTGTGAGCAAATCTAGTATACAAAGAGCTCCAGTGGAATGTGTTAAACTCTAGGCTCCTCAGTGAGATATATGTAAAGAAGACTTCAGTTTACCTTTGGGAAAAAGATAAGAGGTTAATGCTGATAGCACATAAAAAGAGGAAATTTCAAAATAAAAGGGCTACTACATAGCTCCCTAGATATTTCAATCAATATTGAAAATTATGTCATCTCTGCTTATTCCTCAAATACAGGCAAGTAAATATAAATTGTGCCATCCTTTACTTATATCTATGTGTGTGTATATGCATGCACATATTTATTCTTAGAAAAAGAATAGTCGCCAAATGTGAAATGCTATTATGACTTGAATGTTTGTGTCCCCCTCAAATTTTTAAGTTAAAATCTTGACCCCCAATGTGATGATATTAGAAGATAGGAACTTTGGGAGGTAAGTAGATCATAAGGGTGGAGCACTTATGAATGGGATTAGTGCCCTTATAATAAGAAAAATAAGAGCTTGCTCTAGCTCTCTGTTCTCTGACATGTGAGAATACAAGGAGAAGATAGTCATCTGCACCCCAGAAGTGTGCCCTCACCAAACACTGGATCTTTTGGCACTTCAGCCTCCAGAACTGTGAGCATACATGTGTGTAGTTTAAGCCACTTAGTCTATAGTAATTTGTCACAGCAACTTAAATGAACTAAAAAAAAAAAATAGGAAAGTTCTGTGTTATCTCCCAAGAAACCTAGTCAAAAGGATAATGAGAGAAGAACAGAATCTAACTTCAATATTGTTTGCAGAGGGAAAAATCAAATAAAAATTGTAAATTAACCTGAAGAAAAGGTCAACTCTTTTCAGAGATAACACTCATGACCATCTTCTCAAAATCTAAGTAGGATGTCAAGACTATATTATACCTATAGACATACATTTAGCCCAAATCTTCTCTAAAGCCTGGGCACCTTGAATCAAGACATCTACTTTGGTTAAAGCCAAGTACAGTCATGATTTCGAAATCATTAGGTTCCAGCAATTAAATCCCTAAATTGTGCTTTGGTCATAACTAAACATCCTCGTTCTTATCCAAATAGATTTCTTTTCCTCTACACCCTCAGTCCGCTCTGGTAAATGTCTCCTCAACTTGTCATATTTGACACAGTTGGTCAATTCTTTCTCATCTAAATACTTTATGTAGCTGTCTTGACATCACACTTTTCTGGCTTTCCTCCTACTGAACTGGCCACTACATCCCAGTCTTGTTGGCAGGATGTTTCTAATTTACCTGACCACTAAATAGCAGAATAACTCAAGGCTCGGTCTTCCCATATCATCTCTATCTGGACTCACTTTCCAGGTAAACCCCACCAGACCCACGACTTTAAATAGCATCTCTACACTAATGACTTCCAAGTATATGTATTCAATGGCCTTTTTGACATTCTGTGCAATCTTCTAAATTAAAATTCTTCTTTCCCATCATTTATCCCGATTTGCCCCTCTTCCAGTATCTTCCATTTCATTAAATAAAACTGTTACAGGTTGGGCATCCCTTATCTGAAATGTTGAGACTGGAAGTGTTTCGGATTTTAGAAGTTTTCAAATTTTGAAATATTTGCATTACATATTTACCCAGTTGAGGATTCCATATCTGAAATTTTAAAATCTAAAATGCTCCAATGAGCATTTTCTTTGAACATTATGTTAGTGCTCAAAAATTTGTGAATTTGGGAGCATTTCACATTTCAGATTTTTACATTTAGGATGCTCAACCTATAATTCACAGAAATGTTCAAAAATACATAGAAATAATTTTTGACAGCTGTCTTTCCAGGAAATCTATATTGAATCCATCAGCAATTCTTGTCGGTTCTCCCTTTAAATGTACCCAAATCCATCATTTACAACCATTTCTACTCCTACTTCTCTAGTCCAGGTCATCACAGTCTCTTATCTAGATAAGTGGACCCCTCAATAAGTCTCTTTTCTGGGTCATTATTCCTTCTGTTCTTCATTCTCATTTCTACAAATCACCAAAAGTATCTCCTTCAAAAAGTACATCCGATTATATCATTTCTCTGCTTAAAACACCCTAATGTCTTCTTACTTGAATTAGAACAAAAGCCAAAGTTTTTACCATGGCTATCAGCCTCTGCATATCTGGCCTCTGTCTAAATTTTTGATACATCTTTCTCTGGTTCGTTCTGTTCTGTCCACTTTGGTCTTCTTGCTGTTCCATTGTTCTTATCATGGAACATTTGCCCATGACCTGTCTTTTTGTCTGGGCATTTTCTCTGAATGTTTACATGGCTCACTTAATTTAGGACGCTGCTCAATGTCACCTTTTAGAGAGCCCTTCTCTGACCAAGTGGTCAGAAAATCCTGAGTTTTAAATTTTTTATGTGTGATACCTTATGAAAGTCATGCAAATTTTCTGGAGTTCAATTACCTCTTTTTACTGGCTATCTATTGTTTTCTAACAATTTATCTAATAATGAATTAGCTTTTTTAAAATGATCATTTATTATCTATTTTCTGTGAGTCAAGAACCCAAGTGCAGCTTAGCTGGATGTCTCTGGCTCAGAGTGTCTTGCATGCTGAACCAAAGTCTAAGGCCAGACTGCTGTCATCTCAAGGCTCCACAGGGGTAGGTGCACTCCAAGCCTCTTATATGGCTTTGGCAGGGCTCAGGTCCTCAAGGGCCATTGGCTGCAGACATCAATTTCTTACCACATAAGCCTCTCTGTAGGGCAGCTCACAACATAGAAGCTGGCTTCCCTCAGAGCTAGCTAGTGAGATATGAAGAAAAGGCATGCAATATGGCAGCCACCAACTCAGCAACTTCATCTAGGAAGAGACATCCCATTGCTTTTGCCATATTCTGTTCTTTAGATATGAGCTACTTGGTCCAGCCGAGGCCTACCGCATTTATGTGTAAAGTGGAAATAATATCAGCCTCACAAAGTGGGTGGTTATAAAATCACAATATAAATATATTTGACTTATTCATGCATAACTTAATTCAAATCTGTATTGCAAACCATGGAAGTAATATGTGTAAGATCAATGGAGTAGCTCTCTTGCAGATGAAAAATATTTCTCAGGGCACAGAAATTCTTGTTAGAGTTATAAGCAGAATTCCAAAGATAAAGTGCCATTCTGTACCTTACCCACTTATTTATGCTTTGGTTTCTTTATCCATAATGGGTGCCAAATAGTATTTTTTCATGCATGCCCTAACAAACTTCTAGATCCCAAGTATACCTACTGAAAATATTTAGAATCCTCATAGGAAAATAAATGCACTTCTAGTATTAAAAATATAATGAGCTTAGCCACAGATCCTTAACTTACAAAGTTAAAATAACCATAAGCTTTAGCACATACATAAAGTCTGAAATACTTGCTGGGAAATTAAACTAATCCTAGAAAAATTAAACTAACAGTATTATATAGAAAAGTAGTTTGTAGGTGTTATTTTAAAAGCATAGCCTTTCAATCCATCAAAATATTAAATATTAAATGACCCAGACATTCTAGAAATAGAAGCATAGACAAAGTTATTTTCAAAAAGCAGTTTCTATAAGCATCTGAATACCCAGAATGTAACAAGTTTCACAAGAGAAGACTTAATCATAAAACTAGGATTTGGGATCATAAAACTTTCATTCACAATCTACCACACCTTTCACTCTAATACAAAAAAAAATCAATAAATACATGGCAGCTTACAGTGTGCATAAGATACTACACAGAAAATGATTAATAAATAAAAAGACAAGAATATCTTAACTAGAAACTCAAAATATAGTTCACAGAGTGAGATACAATTACATAAAATGGTAATTAAAGAAAGGGCGACTATTCCAAATGTCCACTTGATTCATCATCCCTCAAGGTCCGTATGAGATTAGCCTGAATCTTTATTTATCACCCGGTAGGAAGTTTAATGCCTTCCTCTGAATTTCTGCAAACTCACAGCCCTTTCTCCCAGCGGTCTCTGGTTCTGATTTCTCCCTTCTTCTTAATCCTCCATCTTCTGCCTAGTAGAAGATGGCTAATTGTTCCTTCATCTTACCTGCTCCTCTCTAGACTTGACACAGACCTCCATTGCTTTCATTTAATTGTCATGTAAACCACTCATGTAAAACAAGCAGGCTTCATTCACAAATGTTTGGGAAGAAGGAAGTTTTTATTACAGCCACAAAAATGACTGAAAATTCCATCTTAGACATCTGCTGGGCCATTTTTCTCTGTGTCTGGTTTCCCCCATGTTACGTGTCTCTCTGCTCTTCCCTTCAGTCTCCACTCTTTAGCACACCCAATTTTGGTTCATTTTTGTCTTTAACTTGTCCCTTGATGACACTCATTCTCATGGTCTTGTATCATCTCCCCAAGCAGAAGTGAAGTATTTCCTTAACCAGAAATAGACTCTTTCTTAGGAAAAATTCTGGTGCCAATTATTTTCTAAAATAATGTTTTCACCCTTTTAAACCATTTTATATCTTGAGAAAAATTTTATGTTTCAAGAGGAGAGAGGACTGAGAGATTAGGTAATGTAGAGTGAAAAAGAAAAGCTTTAAATAGGTGACAGCACTTAAACTAAGTAATAAATGATTAGGTAGGCTAAGAAAATGGTAATGGCAGGGTTTCTTGGAGCATTCTACATGAAAATAGGATGAGCATAATATGCACTGGCACTTGTCAATAAATAATATGCCAAACATAAGATTTCGTGCAAACCTAGACACCTTAAAGGACTTTTCTTTCTTTAATTGTAGCTTTGTCTTCCAGGACATAATTCTTGAGGGTATTCTAGGAAGGCCTTAGTATGTGATATTATATACGTTTAATTTCAATTGTTTCATAAAGAGGTCTTAAGAAAGTTGTATGTAGAAGCAAGTCATTAAGATGGAGTATGGACTTATTTTATCTTTACGAGAGCTTTAGATTATTAACTTTTGTCTATAACCAATTGCAATACAGCCCTGAATTGTATAAGTGGAGGCTCACCTCACATAGATATGTATTTATTCTGTTTTCATATTCCCCAGCTAATTTTGATCAATGAAGCAGTAGATCGTAAACACTTAGCATGTTAAATTGTGCTAAATCCTTTTCAGTGCTCCACAGTTCTTACATAAAGCAGTATGTTTGGGGTTTGAGATAATTCCTTGTTCCCTTTAGTGACAGGAGTGGGAGAGAGCCCAGACTATGAAGCTAGACTGCAGGGTTTCTAACCTGCATTTGTAACCCTGGCTCCCTTATTTACTTTCTATGTTTCCTTGGAAACTTATTTACTGTTTCTGTGCTCCAGTCTTCTTCATTTGTAAAATGAAAATAAGAACAGTGGGACACAGAAGAGAAGCGTTCACACGGCCAGTTGGAAAACACCACAAATCTGTGAACCTCATTACTCACTGCCTACATTGAACTACACACAGATGCTTTATGTATATGTGTAATAGCCTCATGATCAACTTTTGTCTTGACATTTTTTTATCAATTTTTTTTCAAATATTATTTTCCATTTTGTCCTAAAATAATAATAAAATTAAAATGTATTGTTTTCTGGTAATTCCAAACTCCAAGGCTATCCTTTTTTGTCCAATTTATTACAATCATCTTCTAATTTAATTATTTGTTTCCTTCACCTCCATGTCTAAAGAGGTAATTAATTGTTAGATTTCAGCATGTGTAATGATCATTTGGTTTGCTGGCTAAAATGTGGATTCCTGATCCTCACCCTGATATTCTGAATCAGGATCTATGAAGTGTATATCAGAAACTTCAAAAGCACTCTAAAGGTGGTTCTGACACAGGTAGTCCAAAGACATACTTTGAGAAATGCTGATCTTGTTTATTGACTAAGAAAAAAAAAAAACATTAAATAGCATTGGGTTTGGTTCTCATCAGCAGGGAGGACCATAAGAGATGTCTCTTCACATTGGAAATAATTCACAGTTATTCCCTCAAAAACTTACGTAACCATTAAAATGATAATATTGGTGAAAAAATTCTGGAATTTTTGCCAGAGGTTGAAGGTAGAAAGGACAAAGGAGTATAGATATGTATGTATAAACATGGAAGCTTGATATAGGCAGAGTTTTTAATCTGCATAATTCACTGCTGACTTCTTGGCATCAAGATTCACTGCTGAATCCTTGGCATCTAAACCAGTGCCTGGAATATGGTAGTGTCTAATATGTGCAAGAATGTTAAATACTATAGCAATCAATCAAGGAAACAAAAAGCTAGGTTTGGATATCACGTTATTAAAATTTGTGTTGAGATATTTAATATCCAAAGAGAATAAAAGGTAAATAATGTGAAAAACAACCACCAAGGTGTTTAAAATTATTCTATTCTCGTAATATATTAGGTAAGAAAAACATTAAAGGGTGAGTTCACATTAGTGGAAAGCTCCCACTAATTCCACTGTAGGACAGCATCATATACACATGAAAATAATCTTCTTATTACTAGCAGAAACAAATTCCTAGAATGTGCCTGAGAAAATTGAATTGCAAGCTAGATCAAGCTCTTCTGGGAAAACTGAGTTTTAAGTTAGTTTATACTCTCAATGTATTTTATGTCAAAATCTGATGTCACCCCTCAACGGGAGACTTTCCAAGGGCAGAAATCATTGTGTTCCCTCTCACCTTATGAAATTTTAAAAGTTGTGTAATGGCAGAGGTCTTATGAAGAATGCCTGTCTTTTAAGAAAGTAGAAATCTATGGGGATAAACATGTCATTTTATTTAAAAACTGTCACCTGATATCAATTTCTCTTCAGAAATAATGAAGAAACAATAGGCAATGTAAAATATTTCCTCCACTGGTAAAAACTCTGTAGACATCTGGCAGAATAAATGTAACCATTTAGATACATCAGCTACTCCCACATAAAGAGGACTCTATATATACAGATATCCTGGGAGAAACACATGGTGTGTAAGGCTGGTTTCTACACTTTAATTGTGCTGTGTGTATTGTAAAATGAGTGTATTTTGCTCCAGTCCTTGTTCCTTTGACCTTTTAGTGCCTTAATGAGACTCCAAAAGCAGCAATCAAAAGCACAGTGTTCCATTTTGGAAGCATTCTGAAAGCAATGCACTTTGGCTAAATTTAGTTGTAACATTCAGAATTTAAAAACACATCCTGCCATTTTTCTAGGGACACATAACCACTTTTGATTTAAACAAATTGGTCAAATAACAGTTGTTTCCTCTTAGTTCACTCATGTAAACAAAAGTGGGGTCTGGGGGGCTGACAATAACAAAATTGACTCATACAAGACTTTTTAATAGATGCAACTCAGACATATTCATTTTGCAAGATATCAAACAAAGGAAACTTTTGTGTTCATTTAAAACACTTCTTTCTCAAAAAGCACAAATTACAATTAAAATTGAAGCAACAAAACTAGAAGTTGAAAATACTGACAGTTGCTCATGTTGAGGAAATGTCTGATTTTTCAAGACTTACATTTGGAAGAACATTCTGGAAATAATTGAATATTAGAGAGAATAGGAGAATCAAACTTAAAAATAGCATTTCATCTCATAAATTATAATATGGGAAATGTACATCTTCAAGAATTCAAAAGCTTATTCATTTTAAACAATTGCCCCAATTTTAAAGTAGATGTTTATGGTACATAGTCAGAAATCTTATTTTCTGCACAACATCATCTAAAAGAGCACACCAAGCCACAAAATTTCGGCAGTTTGGCTCCACAAAATTACATCAAGGGAATGTGAAACATTCCCAGGTAACAGAGACCAGATACTGTTTGGAAATTTTAACAAAACCTTAGTGGAATATAGCTTTCCTCACAGGAAAACTATATTGCAAAAGCAACTGTCTTTAATTTTTAATTTTTATTTTATTGTGGGTAAGAACACTTAGACGAGATCTACCCTAGTAACAAATGTTTAAGTGTATAATATAGTATTGTTGACTATAGGTCAGCACATGCTTTTACAGCCATATGATATTCTTTAGCCTTGAAGGCCATTTCATGTCTTTTCTGCCTGGAAAGCTTCTGCTCACTCTTTAATACCTAGCTCAGTTATCACTTGTCTTGGGAAGCCTCATAACAGTATAATAAACACTCAGCTGTCTTGCTCATACTTCTATTTTTAGCCTTTAACACATTATATTGTCTTAATTGTTTACATGTACTAGATGAAATCTGAACATTGAGGGTTATGCTTTCTTCATCTTTAAAAATTCCATGGCTAAGTGTCTAACATGGGTTCAAGACATTTTTATTAACTATATGAATAAACTATCTTTTTAAATACTTCAATAGCTATTGGGGTACAAGGTTTTTGGTTACATGGATGAATTGTATAGTGGTGAATTCTGAGGTCTTAGCACAACCGTCTCCTGAGTAGTAAGACTGTACCCAGAATATAGATTTTTATCATCCACCTCCTAATTTTCCCCCTTCTGAGTCTCCAATGCCCATTATACCATTCTATGTGCCTTTGTGTCCCCATAGCTTAGCTCCCACTTACAAATCATCTTAAAATGTTGTACAGCAGATCTCTAGAATTTACTCATATCACTCACCTGAAACTTTACGCCCATTGATAACTAACTCCACATTTTCCCCATCCCCCAGCCCTTGGCTACTGCCATTTCACTCTTTAATTCTGTAAATTTGACTATTTATGATACCTCATATAAGAGGAATCATGCAGTATGTGTCTTTCTATGACTGGCTTATTTCACTCAGTATGATGTCCTTAAGGTTCATTCATGTCGTTGCTTCTTGCAGAATTTCCCTCTTTTTAAAGGTTAAATATTACTTTATTTTTCAAAATATACTACATTAAAAAAAATACTAATAAACAAGCAGCTCTCTAAAACGGGAGTAAACAAAATTGGAAATGAGAAAATCTGGGCTGGTTCCTTAGATGATAAGGTTGCCTGCTGACCTTGGTGCAGAGACTTATTAGCCTGCAGTGTTAGAATCCAGTGCTTAAGGAAGGGAGTAAAAGGAAAGGGATTAGGAAAGTTGTGCCCCGTGCTTGGCCTCCTGCTCTTACAATCCAACTATATCCCTGGCGTGGTATCAGTGGTTGGTCAGGCCTGCTTGGGGTAGAGGCTCAGGAGAGAAAAGAGAAGGAAGAAAAATGAGAGAAACATGGACCTCAGATCAGTTTCTTTATCCAGTGATATTTGGTTGGGATAAAATAAAAGCTATTTCCCAATCCTCTCTGCCACTTCTCTTAACAAACATGAAATATATTTCTACTCAGCTATAAAAATGTCTACTTGATTGTAAGTCTGAAATTCCTACTGCCTATTATCTTGAGACTGGAAAAAGTTGACCATAATAACACATTACATACAACGCGCAAGAGAGCCAAAGTGAAACCTCAGTCAGGTGTCTTCCCAACCACACTGCTTCCACGTAACTACAGCAGAGAGCACCTAGTAACAGCGGGGTGGTGGTGGGGATACTGTGTGAAGAAAACCCACAAAACAGTCTAAATAAGCGGAAAACTCACCAACAGCTTACAAATATTTAAGACTTCCTGAATAACACAGCATATGGTAGTAAAGTTCCATTTGAACAAATTCTGGAAATAGATATATCTCTTAGTGCATAACAGGTGTTAGAATCAGAACGTAGATGCAGGAATGTTTGTAAGAGCTGAACTGAGTTCTATAGGATTTCTTCTGGCATAGCAGTTTTATTTCAAGAAATGTTTGAATTTCAAAGGCATAATTTCAGAAATCAGCAAATTACAAGCATGAATATAGATAGACTGCACCAAAGGACATTGAAAAAATTCTTCCCCCATACCCTTAAACCCACAAATCTGTTGCCAGAAGCTGGCACTGGGAAGGACAGAAGGTATTAGTCAAAGTATACAAAGTTTCAGTTATACATGAGAAGTAAGTCTTAAGAGATATACTGCACAGCATAGCCTATGGTTAACAATATTGTACTATATATTTTAGAATTCGCTAAGAGAATTGATCTTATGTTAAGTTTTCTTATCACAAATAACAGTAATAATAAATAGGAGGGTGAGAGGAAACTTGGATTTGATGGACAAATTAATGCCATAGATTGTGGTGATGCTTTCACAGGTGTATACTTAACTTCAAACTCATCAATTTGGTGTACATTAAATATGTAGAACTTTTTGTATGTCAATCATAATTAAGTAGCTTTAAAATCAACAGAGAAAACACTTAGAAGTAATTGTGAGAACACAACTTCAAACCATGATCAGGGAAGTATTATTGTTTACCATATGTTTGTTTGCAAAAGAAAAAATATTATATTAATTAAAATAGAATGATTTGGGGAGACTAAGGCCATAAATCTAAAAAATATGGGCAGGCATGGCCTATTTTTTTTTTTTTTAAAGAGATAAATAGAAGACAACAGAACACAGAGGTTAAGAGCAAGGACTGTGGAGTCAGGCCAACCTATGGCTACTTCTTTCACCTACCCTTTACTGATTATGTGGCCTTGAGTAATCAATTATACCATTTCAATCCAGTTTTATTATGAAAATAAGAAAATTATCACATTATGTTCTTGTTAAAGTGAATAATGTGCATAAATTATTTAGAGCAATCTCTGGCATATAGAAAGACTCAATCTGCGTTTGAATTATTTTTCAGTTTTTCATCTTCAACCAGAAAATTAGAAAAATATAGCAATATTCATTTTAGATCAGACAATCCATCTCTATATTTTGCCTCTAAGTGTAGAATCAAAGGACATTTTATGGAAGAATGTGACAGTCAGTCTCCAGGCCCCAGTATCCTGGTATGGAGCTTTATGGAATTGATCTAAGCCTAATTTTGATAATAATGATCAAAAGATTATTACTGTCTTTGAAGGTTACAGTTTCTTTTTCCTTCTTTGTAAATAAATGTTTTCTTTAAAATGTGCATTTAAAAGTACTCGCTTTGGCATCACATATACTAAAATTAGAAGGAAGCAGAGATTAGCACTGCTCCTACACAAAAATGACATGCAAATTGATAAAGCTTTCCATACTTTTATAAAAAGAGTTCTAGATATGGATGGCAGTGATGGCTGCACAATATGCACATACTTAATATCCCTGAGCTGTACACTGGAAACTTGTTAAAATGTTATATTTTATGTTCATTTTACTATAAGAGAAAATATTAGCAAAATGAGCATTAAAACTGCTTTATTAAGAGGATTTCAAGCTCTTAAAGTACTGGTCCTTTGTCAAGAATTTTACATATTTATATGGTCGTACAATGGCTAACTGGCTGTTCCACAGTTACTAAACAAGGTAAAGGGAAATACAGCATTGAAATTCTGAATACTGCAATCCGAAGACACTGAAAAGAGCAAGCTGGGTTTTGTTTGTTTATTTATGCTACTACATAACAGCACAGAAGAATATAAGTAGAATCACCTGTTAATTTGCCACTGTTGTACTTTTTATACTCATAGACATGCTAGACCAGAGATAGTAATCCAAGTGTAATTATGTTTCAGGTTGATGCCTAAACAGCAATGTAAAACATTTTAAATGCTCTTATGTTGTTTATTTTTCTGCACAGAATTGACTAGAAAGTGTTTCTACAGACAAAAATTACTGATTCAAACAACTTGTAAGGAAGCATAAAACACAGAAACAAATCCCCACCAAGTGAGAGTTTACAAGTCCTATTGTAGTTTTCATTCATCCATAATTTGACCTTCCATCAAACAACAAGTATAGTGATACATGCTTTTGGAAAAAAAACTAAAATTGTTTTCCCTTTTTTTTTTTTTTGCAATCTTAAGATAACAGTCTCATATTTTCAATTTCAATTTGTCTTCTAGCTATATCCACATTCTTAAACTTTGCATTCCTTTCTGTTGCAACGGATGAAATTTTCCTTTTTTTTTACCAACTTCCCATTGCTTTGCTTGCTTTTATAGCTCAAACTAGTTGAAAGAGTTGTTTCAACTTTCTCACCTCCCACTCTCTACTCAACACCCTTCAATTTATTAGTGCTTCCACCTTGCTCAGCCCAGTGATCAATTCTCAATCTTCATCCTGCTCAACCTGCTAGCAGCATTTGACATACTCGCTGCCTCACTGATATGGTTTTAACACTCTATTATCTTAATTTTTCTGTTTCTTAACAAGCCTCTCATTCTCAGTCTTCTTTGCTGTCTCCTTTTCCTCTTTCTAGTCTCCATATACCATGGCGTTCCACTCAGTTCAGGGTTCCATTTCCTTTTCTATCAATACATTCTTTATCGCTCTCATCCAGTCTACTCATGCAAATACCAACCCTGTGCCAATGAATACCAAATGCACATATCCAGCCCTGACACCCTAGACTTATATATCCAACAGCATACTTGTCATCTACATTGGGCGTCTACAAGGCATTTGCCCAAAGCCGCAGTCTTAATAGCTCCCTCTAGAGCCTGCTCCTTCCAAACATCTCTATTTGATTCAGTTGCAAAGTCCAAAAACCCAGAAGTTATTCTTGAATAACTTTCCCACTCTCATGCAATAAATCTATCAGCAAGGCTTGCCAACTATGTATAAAAACATTTCTGAAATCCAGTCATTCAACCCCCTGCTACCAGCCTTGGGTAAGCCATCATCAACTGTTACTCAAAGGGTACAGTAGTCTTTCCCCCAATGTCCCTGCTTCCATTTCTGCCCTTCTATGGCTCATTCTCTACAGAGCAGCCAGAGCCTTTAACAACAAAATCAGATTGTACCACTGCTTTACTCAAAACCTTCCAGGATCTAGATATCACACTTAGACTAAAGTCAAACCGCTTGCAGCCTCCTGGTCTAACCCTAGCCATCTTCCAGATCTTACCTCCTATCGTCTGCTCCTCCCATCTCTCATTGATCTAAACCAAGTCCTCCTTATTATTTCCAAACATGCCAATGCATTTTCCACCTCAGGGCTACTTCCTGGCTCATGGTAGGTTTTTGATAAATATGTACTGAATGAATGATTGCAAGCTGGCTGTTACTCTTCTCTGCTTTCACCTTCATTTCGTTTTCCTTTGTACCACTTCATGTAGTCACTGTTGGGCCTTCTTAGCATTACAGCCAGAAAAGAATACTGTCAGTATTACTTTAGGGTTAATCACTATGGCATTTTCAGAGTATTTCTTTTTCAAATTACAGACCAAAAGGAAGGAGTGATTGTCTTGATTTAAGACAGCCCGAGAGGCAGGTCTTGAAAAGTTATCTCTATTTAAGATTCATTTAAGAAGCTTGCTGAGGTACAGCAGATCTAAACCTCAAGTTTCTGTTGAAGATCTGCTGCCTTGATAGTTGAACTGATTAGAGCTGCTGCTAATAGTTTGCATTTGAACTAATATCATACTCATCTCTTTAACAGGGAAGATTTATCCTCTGATCAGCTCTCACCCTGGCCTTCCCTCCCCCAGTATGTCTTCCTTAAGTTGAGGAAGGCTAAAAAAATGTGAATGCAGTTGCCTGTCTTGGTTTTCTCTGCCATCCTTCTTACAACCATAGTCACCCTTCTCTAACAAAATCTTTTTCCCCAAAATACGCAGGTTTAAACATTTATCTCACAGATATTAACTGAATTCTTCTCTTTTTTCTTTTTTTTTGAGACAAAGTCTCACCCTGTCACCCAGGCTGGAGTGCAGTGACACAATCTTGGCTCACTGCAACCTCCACCTCCCAGGTTCAGGCAATTCTCCTGCCTCAGCCTCCTGAGTAGTAGGGATTACAGGCATGTGCCACCACGCCCAGCTAATTTTTATATTTTTAGTTGAGACAAGGTTTCATCATGTTGGTTGGGGTGGTCTCAAACTCCCGACTTCATGATCCACCCACCTCGGCCTCCCAAAGTGCTGGGATTACAGGCGTGAGCCACCATGCCTGGCCTAACTAAATTCTTACTTGACATCAGGCATTGTATCGTCCCTGATGATATAAAATATATAAGCTATAGTTTGATCTGTGTCTTTATTGCCATAATTCTTTTAAATTTCTTAAAAGAAAATTACTACATAAATCTAAATATTGTACAGCCCTTAACTTTTTCTAAGTGTTCCCTGAGGTTCCATCTGACTTTCTCCATCATTCTCTATTATCCTATCTTTTTCTCAACTATTACATTTTCACTGCATAGTATAAGATCTCAGTAATTTATATTGACTGGCTTCTCCTATGATGTTCCTTTGCCTACATTCTTCAATTTTGCATCTGGCAAACTACATTCCACCTTGAATTCAAAAGCCAATCCAAATTCTGATTAAGAAAACCAAGTATTCAGATACTAAAACCCTTCATTTAAAAAAAGCCAATGCATCTACTGCAAGCACCATATGTGCAGTCTTGGACAAGGCCAAGTGTCCTTAGAACCTGACAATCTATTGGGTGGACATAAATAAATGGACTAGGAGTATCATGCCTATGACTGAGGAGAAATTATAAAATGTAGAAATTCCATTCAGCTGAGAGATCCAGAAGGGCTTTTTAAAGGTGGCATGTGTATTAAGTTGTAAAAAGTGAGCAAAATTTTGATTGGTACAAATAACTGAGCATCCCAGACCAAGAGGCTAGTATGAGGAAAGACCCACAAGAGAGGAAAAATCCTAAACGATGATCCCTATGTCCTGTGGCAGCAAATGTTGGAAGCAACTGGGCTTTCTGAAATCTCATTCAGCTTATAGGCAAGATTATCTTCCAGACTGTATTTGATGTCTATTTGATGATAATAATGACGACTGAACAACAGAGTCACTCTTCTGGCTCAATATTTGAGTGACATTGGCAATATCAAGACAAGGTATCTCTTCCTCAAAGTGAATGGCAGAGAAAAATTGTATTAACACAGGTGGAAAGTATTCTTCAAAATTAATGTGAAGCCATGCATGACATGGGCAGGTGTTATCTGGGGCTGGAAAATGACAACAGGAGACAAACTGTGTTCCAGAGTCTCAAGCACAATAACAGAGAGATGGCTTATTTGGGTGGAAGGAAAAAGCCAACTCTTGACAGCAAAAAACAGCTATAAACACTGAAAGAAAGAAGATGTAGTCAGGTGTTCTTATCATTCTCTTCGTCATGCTTTTCAACCTAGTACATACAGAAAACACTAAGGGCTGACTCAGGATGTGTATAAACACTCTCAGTGCTAAGCAAGGTGGGAAAGAAGCAAAGTGAGTGTTAGCTTTCCCCCATTTTCTCTACGAGAGCCCTCCTGTCCTGGAACTCCTTCCTCAGTCTCCTTACTGCCACTTTTACCCATATCTTCCTCCAATTATATTTCTAGTTGGAGAAATAGAAATAGAAGTACAATCAGCCCTCTGTATCCATGGGTTCAACCAACCACAGGCAGAAAATATTTTTTAAAATAAAAAATAACAAATACAAACTTTAAAATACAGTATAAGGTTATTTACATAGCATTACATACATTGTATTAAGTAACATCAGTAAGGTAGGGATGATTGAAATTACACAGGAGAATTGCATAGGTTGTATGAAAATGCTATGCCGTTTTTTGTAAGGGACTTGAGCATCTGCAGATTTTGGTATCCATAAGGGTCCTGTACCAATTCCCTGCTGACATGAAAGAACAGCTGTAGTCATTTTGAGCTCAATGTCTTCCCACAGAGCATGCAAAAGAGTAACAAGTTAACCCTACCTATGTCTAATCTTGGCCCTACAAATTACATGTAGCAATTATAAAAGAAATATTTTTTAACTAAAATGGTTAAAAAAAAAAAAAGACACAGGGAAAAGTAGCTGTATGTTTTTACAGGAGGCTGTGGAAGAGTCCATAGTATTTCTAAGGCAGTTGAGTATTGGGATGTGAGTCACGGCTCCATGAGACAAGCTCCTTACAACAGTCATAATTTCTTCCATTTCTGTTACTGTAGTATGTTGTCATACACTAAAGCATGGTTCTTTTAGTGGGAAATGTTCCACTCGGGACCATTATATTCAGGAGGCACTACCTAATAAAGTGGATGGGTGATGTGGCATTGACTCTAGGGCAAAGGTTCTCAGCCTGGTCTGGGGTGGGATGAGGTCTAGAAATGAACTACAGAACAACTGTGAACCTCCTGAAATTGTACATAAATTATGAGCATGAGATTTTTCTGGTAAGAACCTCTATTGTTACTTTTTTTCTTTTTAAATATTTTCAGAAGGATATATAACCTCCAAAATTATAAAGATTACTGCTCCAGAGAAAGTGTATTAGTTTGTTAAGGGTGTCATAAAAAAGTACCACAAACTGGGTAGGTTAACCAACACAAATCTATTGTTTCACAGTTTTGGAGGCTAGAAGTCTAAAATAAGGATGTTGACAAGTTGGTTCCCTCTGAGGACTATAAGGGCAGGATCTGGCTTATAGATACCTGGCTTATAGATGGCTAATAGATGACTGCCTTCATGTTCTCATGGCATTGCCTCCATATGCGCATCTATGTACACAGGAAAATAGATATATTGGATTATGGGTCCACCTACCTCTATATGACCATATGTTAACTGATTACATCCACAATAACCCTATTTCCAAATAAGATCATGTTCTAGTGTACTGGAGGTTAAAACTTCAATATATGAATGGCAAGAGTTGAAGGGTATGGGGGGACACAAATCAGCCTGCAGCAGGAAGCACAGGAGTAAGTGTAAGATATCTGTTCTCCCATCCTAGGCACACATCCACCCCAACCCACCCCTGGAAAGGCAGCGTATACATAGGACTAGCACACTAGCATAACTTCTATATCCTGATATGAATATCTTTATATAAACATTAGTCCTAATAGGGTAAATGATTTAATACATGTAAAACATAGAAAAATGCCTTCCTGGTACATGTATATATTATAAAAAAAATTTTTAATTTGTATTTATTTACTTATTTTTGAGACCAGGTTATCAGACTGGCTTATTTTTGTATTTTTGATAGAGATGGAGAGTCACCATGTTGCCCACGCTGGTCTTGAACTCTTGGGCTCAAAGGATCCACCCGCCCTGGCCTCCCAAAGTGCTGGGATTACACATGTGAGCCACCACGCCTGGCCTAGATAAATATTTATCATCATTTATACAGATTAACTAGTGACCTCCTGTTTCACTATCAACCCCCTTTCACTCACATCTGAACTAGATATGTTCTGAGTTTCCCTGTGCTTTTATCTTACTCACAACTGTATGTTGCAGCCTTCTCAGGAGCTGGAAGCATCTAGTATCCTATATATATCATGTTCCAAAAAATTCAATAGGCACCTTTTACCCCGACATAACCTTCTTACAGTCACAGTGTTACAAATTCATTACACAAACCTGAGCTGCTAAAGAAGAGGTCGACCGAAGGCTGCAAATCCCTTTTTATGGGAGAGCTTTCTCTGCCATGTCCAATGCCAAGTACATATCTTGATACTTAAGCAAGCAAATGCTACTTTTCTTTGTTCTTTGTACCTGACTCAGTAAGAGGTAAAATTGATTCCATTTGACAAAAATCCTTTTCACTACTCCTTCAGAGGACTTGTCACATCTAAATACAGTTCACATTCTTTTTATGTTTCTAGATGTTCTTGTAACTTTCTGTGGCTGTTATTACACAGCATTTGTATTCTTTCCATGAAAATGTATTTATCAGTTTCAACTTGTTGTTCTAGCTCAATGGTGAACTACCCATGATAAAATAGTTTTTGCTTTCTAAGTAAAATTATATTCCTATCTAAATTTTTATAACTTTAATTTACATTTTTCTAGATGTATGATTATATCAGAAACTTTATATTAGTCCCATTAAATAATAACAAGCGTATCCATTTAATTTCATTTAACAATTATTTCATTTTCACTACATCCTGAGAAATGTGCTTGTCACCAAAGGTACAAAAAAAAAAAAAAAAGCAGCAAGACTATAGTTTCAGGGGCTAAGAGCTATTGGTTGTCATTGTGCCACACATTTTATGAAGATTTGTGCTTGTTACATGACTTAATATCAGCATATGAGAAAATATAATGTAAAGGACAAAGGAGACTTATAAAGATTACACATCTGGCAAAACGATAAAGTCTAACTGCCCAACTACAGCCCTTTGTGTTTTATTACATTGCCTTATTTATTTCATAAATATTATTAAGAATCTACTATTAATGTCCAGGCAGAGTGCTAAGCACTGCAAATAAAATGGTAGCTAAAACACAGCCTGTAATCCCAGCACTTTGGGAGGCCGAAGTGGAGAAATCATGAGATCAGGAGATGGAGACCATCTTAGCCAACATAGTGAAACCCCATCTCTGCTAAAGATACAAAAAATTAGCTGGGCCTGGTGGCGCTGCCTGTAGTCCCAGCTACTTGAGAGACTGAGGCAGGAGAATCCCTTGAACCATGGAGTCAGAGGTTGCAGTGAGCCGAGATCACGCCACTGCACTCCAGCCTGGCAACAGAGCAAGACTCTGTCTCAAAAAAAAAAGCAAAAGGCAAAAAAAAAAAACAAAAAAAACAGCTATAATCACTACCCACATAAAGCTTAGAATCTAATGAAGGAGATAAAATAAACAAATAATCAGTCCAATTCATTTACATTTTGATTTTAAGATACACACTAGAAAGGATAGAAATGCATGCTTCTATAGAGAGAGCCTTTAGTATTCAATTGCCGTAGGTCCTAAGAGAAGTCAGAGAAGAGTTCTCAGAAGAGGTGACATGGAACTAAATCTGACTACATTGACTCTAACAATTCAATGAAGGATAGACGGTCTTTTCGACAAATAGTGCTAGAGCAACAACACATTCACAGGCAGTAAGATAACCCTTACAGCTAACACAAAATTAACTCAGAACAGACCACAAACTTAAAAGTAAAACGTAAAACTATAAAACTTTTGGAAAAATCATAGAAGAAAATCTTCAGGCTGTAAGCTTAGGTGAAGAGTTTTAGACCTAACATAGAAGCATGATCCATAAAAGGAAAAATTGATAAATTGGACTTTATCAAAGTTAAAATTTTTTGTGCAGCATGAGACCTTGTTAAGAAGATGAAAAAAAAAGACTACAGAGTGAGAGACTCAAACCACATATTCAATAAGCCATCTAGAATATATAAAGGGCTTTCAAAACTCACCAGGACAAAATCAAACAATTTAATTAGAGCATGAGCAAAAGACACGAAGAAATATTTTACAGAAGACATACAAATGGCAAATAAGCATATGAAAGGATATTCAGGATCACTAGCCGTTAAGAAAATAGAAATTAAAATCAGATGAGATTACTACATACCTAATGGAATGGCTACAATAAAAATCTGTGACAAGACCAAATGCTGATGAGGTTGCAGAGAAACTAGATCACTCATACCTTGCTGGTACTCATGAAGAACAGCAGAGTCACTCTGGAAAACAGTTTGGAAGGTAGTTTAAATATCGAACATGAAGCTACCATGCCAACAAGCAGCTGTACTGCTGGGCATTTATCACAGAGAAATAAAGATTTCTGTTTACACTGTAACATATGAATGTCTATAGCAAGTTAATGAGTGATCGTTCACAAATAGAAACATCTATATGTCCTTCAGTGGCTGAAGGGCTAAAGAAAGTGGTACATCCCCAGTAAAAAACATCAAATAATTGAGGCGCATAACAACTCAGATGAATCTCCAGGGAACTATGCTAACTGAAAAAAAGCCAGTCCCTAAAGATAACATATTCCACAATTCCATTTATATAACATTCTTGAAATGACCATTTATAGAAACGGAGAACAAATTAGTGGTTGCCAGAGGTTAGTAGGGAGTGCAGGTGCTGAAGGGCAACATTAGAGATCTTTGTGGTGATGAAATATTCTGCATCTTTTCTTCCAACTTCTTTTATTTATTTTTAATGTTTTTCCTTGAGGTCAAAGACTGAGTTTTCTACTTGTTTTTTTTAAATTATACTTTAAGTTCTGGGATACATGTGCAGAATGTGCAGGTTTGTCACATAGGTAAACATATGCCATGGTGGTTTGCTGCACCCATCAACCCATCATCTACATTAGGTATTACTCCTAATGCTATCCCTCCTCTTGCCTTCCACTCCCTGACAGGCCCTGGTGTGTGATGTTCTTCTCCCTGTGTCCATGTGATCTCATTGTTCAACTCCCACTTGTGAGTGAGAACATGCAGTGTTTGTTTGGGGTTGACTGTTTCATCATTTTCTAACTTCTTTTACTTAATTGTTCTTATTTTGTTAAAATTGACATGTATTTACTGTAAATATCAGGTACATAACAGTGTTTTGACACATACCACATATAGCAATCAGACCAGGGTTCTAGTTGTAATAGTAAAACTATACTTTGCAAGATGTACCATTGGAAAACCAGATAAGAAAAATATGGGATCTGTCTGTATCACTTCTTATAATTGCATGTGAAATAAAAATTAAACTTTTTATTTTATGTCAAAAAAGGCAAAAGGCAGGGTATAGAAACAAATTATTCCAAATGAGGAAATGGCTTAAGAAAAGGTTCTGGCAGGAGCAAATATTGCACACCTGATGAACCACAGAAGGCCAGTTAGGCTACAATGCTGAGAGCAGGGAGTGTGTATGTAGATCAAAGGGGCAGAAATGGAGACAGATTGGCAGGGGACAAGGTGCAAGATGAATGTGGAGATGTAGATATACTGTGCAGAGCCACGTGGATCACCTTAAAGACTATGGTCTTGATCTAAAAGCATGAGGAGTTGTTGCAATGTGATAAACAGAAAAGTGGCTTGATTCAAATTGCATTAAAAAAAGTCACAAACTACAACTACAATGGGCAAAAGTAGATAACTCCCCAATATGCTGCCCACAGTTCAATTATGCTGCTCTAGTTAAACAGGTTCACTCCCTAATAGAGAAACTGCCTAGAGAATCAGATTATTGATTAATCAGTTGCCTTGAGCTAAACTCTCCTCTGATGTGTCTAGAGGAAAATTCCCATAGAGTTAAAAAGAATAAAACATCTGTAAATTGGTTTGATGTGTTGACTATTTTAATTCATCAGCCAGGTATGCATGATCAAAAGCAGCCTGAGCATTCTCTGTGACCTCTACTAAAAGAAAAAGTCTTATTTCAGCTTCTAAAATAAATCATTTTATAGAGACATTACAAATATTGATGGTAACAGGTTTCTCTGTAGTGTTTGCTGAAGATTTAATGCATTCAGACACAGTAAAAGAGTTGTTCATGAAAACCAATAAAACATGAAAAATAATACTATGCCACAATTTATTTTGTACCAATAGGTCACCTTTTTTTCTGAAACCAGAATATTACTGCCATTAAAGCATAGTTTTATGCACTTTTTTATTGCCTATATTTTACCTAAGGATGCAATTCATGTCAATGATTTTAAAGTATGGTTTGTCTACAGTAAACAAACAATTGTTTTTTATTTTCCATCTTTATTTTAAAAAAAGTCAAGCTAAATGTTTTTTCTCACTGGTTTGTATAAATTACTTCTTATTTTACCATCATAAAGACAATGCCTACATGGACAACTACCAGTTCCTCATATTAAATAATACTTTTCTTGAACGTCACTTATTTTCATGTACATTACTTCATTTAGTCATTATAATGATGTAGTGAGGTATACAGAGCAAGCTATTAGTTTATTGAAGATTATAAAAGCTATCAAGCCAAGCATTACAGTCAGGATCTACACTTGGAGCTCCTCCAAATATTTAGCCACCAGCCATATTTGACCATAGAGCTCTTGAAATGCACTAGTCCAAATTGAAATATATTGTAAATATAAATTACACTCTGAATTTTGAAGATTATAAAATATATTACTAATATTTTAAAATATTGATTACATGTTGAAATGATAATTTGAGTTTATTAGGTTACATTAAATAGATTGTTAAAATTAATCTCACTTTTTTTCTTTAAATGTAAAATTACACACGTGGCTCACATTTTATTGCTGCCCCAAATCTTGTTAACTGTATTTCCTACCTTTGTTTGAAATCTGTGCTCTTTCCATCCCCACTGCCAACATCCCAATCCAGGCCACTCAACTTTCTCTTGGAGGATGATCACACTCTTCTCAAGTCAGCTTCTCCTGCCACTGCCCATCTGCATTCTGCCCTTTACTACAGTCAGAATAGTTTTAAAAATTGTTAAATGGCCCAGGTACCTAGGACCTAGAGACCAGAATAGGCAGCAAAGTGAGATCCCACCTCTACAAAAAATTTTTTAAAAATATCTCGGCATGGTGGTGCATGGCTGTAGTCCCAGTTACTTGGGAGGCTGAGGTGGGAGGATCGCTTGACCTCAGGAGGTCAAGGCTACAGTGAGCCGTAATCATGTTACTGTACTCCAGCCTGGGTGACACAGTGACACTCTGTCTCAAAAACAAACAAACAAAAAAACTGTAACCTGTTTATACCACTTCCTAAGGTCACTTTTTCCAGGGAACTCTCAGTGCCTTTAGGGTTAAATGCAACATCATTACCATGATCTATGATTCAGTTTCACCTACATTCAGTCTCATCTCTCCCACTCCCAACATGCTGATAGTCTCTCAGTTTCTTAATGAGTCTATACCTCAGGCTCCCTTCTGCCTCAGGCCCTTGGTATATTTAGTTTACTTTAAAACTCTTCTGCCATCTTGGTCTACTGACTTCTACTCATTCTTTAGACTTCAGCTTTAATATCGCTTCCTTATGATTCCCCACAGTAGGATGCATCCCTATTGTAGAATCTTATACTCATCATCACACTCGTTGTTTAATAGGCATCTTCCCAATAGACTGTAAACTCCATTAAAGCAAGACTCTGTAACCTCATCCACCACTGTGTTTCCAGCACGTGGCTAGAACTATGCTCACAAAACAGGGACTCTTTACTAAGAATATCTGATGACTGACTGGCAAGCCATTACATTGTGGCCAACATTCAGAGTAAAAAAGTTTTCACCACACACACAAAAATGATAAGTATGAATGGATTTGTTAATTAATTATGATTTAATCATTTCATAATGATTCCAAATGTATAAAACATCACATTGTATCCCATAAGGATATATAATTATTATTTGTCAATTAAAATTATTTTTAAAACTGATTAATTTGAAATAAAAAATCAGAGGGAAAAAGCCAAACATCACAGATAGTTTATCAATCATGTTATGAAATTTATATTTTGATCATATGCAAGAACTGGGTGATGTAAAACCTATCAGTACACATTGAAAAGTTTTAGGTCTCTTTTATTTATTTTTTTCACTCTCATCTCTGGCAAAAAAGAAAAAGAAAAGAAAATAGATAATTTAATATCTAAAGATTAAGTAGTCTAACCCTGAAGTTTTGGAGCAAAAGGATAAACTCATAAAAGAAAAGATTTTTTTTTAATAAAGAAATGAGCTTAATTCACAAATGTATGTGAATTTTTTTATCTAACAAAATAGTTAACTGAATTTAGTAAATAATTGACATCTGAAAACAGGAGAGGGATTTATTTTTTAAAAAATATACAGGGTCTGGCTCTATAGCCCAGGCTGAAGTGCAGTGGTGCGATCTCTGCTCACTGCAACCTCTACCTCCCAGGCTTAAGCCATCCTTTCACCACAGGCTTTCCAGTAGCTGAAACCACAGGCGTGCGCCACATGCTGGGTGAATTTTTGTATTTATAGTATAGATGGGGTTTTGCCATGTCGCCCAGGTTTGTCTTGAACTCCTGGACTCAAGTGACCTACCTGCCTCCGCCTCCCAAAGTACTGGGGTTACAGGCGTGAGCCACCCCGTACCCAGCCAAAGAGGCCTTTTTAAGTGACCTGTCACTCCAATTCTTTCACTTCTCGGACTGTATCCCAGAATCACGTAACATAAGTTCTTCAATGTCCTTTATTTTAAAACCAAACCTTTGTTGAGCCCTGCTTTCTATGCCAAGTCTCATGCTAACTGCGACTCTTCATCTGTCAACAACTTTAATACTTGAAGTGTACAGGGCTTGCAGGGTGCAGAGCCTCTCTGCTATCTGCTCTAAGACCCTCCAACTCTTCTCAGTGCATAGCTTTCATTTTACACCCAGGACTGTTCACACCCTACCTGAAAGTCACCAGTGACTTTCTCCTTGGCCAATTTGCTCTCCTTACTCACTTCAGGATAGGATATATTCAGCAAACAAGTATCTACACTTTTTTGATGTTTTTCTGATTTAAAAACAGTGCATAATTTTTTGAGAAACTTAGGTAAATCCTGTGAACTATGAACATGTGGAATAGTGGTTCATAATCTCATTACCTCATACTAATGCAAACTTTTGATATCGTTCTTCTTAGTCTTTTCTGATTCTTTAAAACCTTTTCTTAAATGTAAAAATATCTTACTAAATATAGGAATATACATTTTTCTTGAGTCATTAAGACCATTTTAAAACATACTTTTCATGTTATGTATGATATTTCTCTTAACTATTTCCCATTATTGGACATTTATATTATTTTTAAATTTTCAATATTATCAGTTAAGCTGTTATACACATTTTAGGCATGAATATTTGTGTTATTTCAAATTAATAACATGGAGTCATTTCTTTGAAGTGGAATTAATAGAGCAAAGAGGATAATTTTTTTCTCTTTATATAAGGTATTAATTTCACCAATATACATCCATTAGCAATGTATGAATGGGCCCATTTCTCTACATACTTATCAGCATTAAAAAGTATGTATTTTTGAATTACTGATTTTGAAGCCAAGGTGTTTATCTTAGTTAATATAGTACTAATACTGTTAAAATATTAATATTTACCATTGTTTTTCCTTGTTTTAAATTGGCCATTCATATCCTTTGTGCAATTATTTATGAGTGCCTCCATATTTTTCTTAATTTGTACAAGCTATTTATAGTCTAGACTAATTTTTTTTTTGCCATATTTACTGCAGTTATTCTGTCTCCCTTTTCATCACTTTTGACATTCTACCACCTAGACCTCTAGTGTTCACCTCTGAAACTTGTCATATGTTCATCCATTTAAAAAATTTTTTTCATTAACTTAGTTCAGGCCATCACCATCATTACCTTTCTGCTGAATTAGTAATAGTTTCTGAACTGGTATTCCTATCTCAGATTATTCAGACCTGTCAATCCATTACTCACATTGTTTCCAGTTTTCTTAAAGTTCAGTTTTGAACATGCTGAAAACATGCTTAAATAATTCAAACTTTTCATTTAAGTATTTACACTTCTTCAGAGTTTGACCCCTAAATATACTGTTTTACCATCATTAGCACATGCCTGAAACTCTAGCTCCTTCAGTGTATTTAGACTGTGCTAGGTTGGCATATAATTTTTTTCAAAAGTTCTATATGATCTTCAATAGCTAGTTTATAATCCATGTTATCTACTAAGCTCTCACAGATTCTCCATCTCTATAATTCCATAGTACTTCATATATCCC
Source organism: Cheracebus regulus (assembly GCA_963574635.1). Lineage (NCBI taxonomy): Eukaryota > Metazoa > Chordata > Mammalia > Primates > Pitheciidae > Cheracebus > Cheracebus regulus. The sequence goes on from CAUYQU010092659.1 coordinate 62,132, forward strand.
TCATATTTGATATAATTTTGCTTATGTGATAGAAATTTATGTAAATATGTATATATACACATTGTATATGTATATATACACATATATATATTTATATAAATATATATTATATAAATATATATAAGTTTATATATATGTGTATATATATATATACACACACTATATATATTGCTCTCTATCCTTAGGATACTATATTCTGATGTTTGTAGAAAAGAGATTTTTTTTGTATCAGCCCATAATAGTTGTTTACTAAATGCTTATTAATTGAAGTGAAGTGAAATAACTAAAGCAATTGGAGTTATTAATTCTGAGGAAGAGATTCTGATGGGTTATCCAATAGTCCTAAATAAATGAAAGAATTGTAAGCAGATGGCAATGAACAGCTGCTTTCTGTTTTCACTAAGGACCAAACGAGAAGTAATTGAATGAAATTAGAGAGATGAGAAATTTAAATCAAATACATTAAAAGCTTTGTTATCCAGAACTTTGCCAACTAGGATATTCTAGAAGCCAATATTTCTGTTATCTTACAATAGAAATATTCAGCCTAAATGAAGGCAAACTAGAATCAAATTATATAAGTAAAATGGAGGTAGCATACTGTTGCCGAGCTATCTTGCTTACTGACACTAATTTGGAGTAACAGATTCATTTCAATCTCTGGCTCATATAATTTCTTCTTTATGATTTATATAAAATAATTGGCACCTTTTAGTTTCTTATCTGCATTTTATAAGACATAATAAAGAAGCCAACAAAACCTGACATCACCTGAACAAATCAGAATTGTTTATGAATATTTCAGTCTTTAAGTGAATCATAAACTTTTTGCTATTTACGAATATCTAATTAAACTTGTAAACAGTTAAAAAAAGAATTAAGTTTGTACAAAAATACCTTATACCTTTGCAAACAGGTATAAGGTAAGGGATTAGTATACATTAACTTAAGATCTTTAATGAAAAGATGTCTTTTATTTTCATGTTTTTGTCTAACAAATATTTATTGCATGTTAACTATGTGCCCTGTGACAGCTGCTAGAGGGAGACACTGTCCCTTGCCTCACTGCATTATATTTTAGCATAATTGCACCTCCTAACATAAAGATCCCAATATCATTGGAAAGTACACAACTATTGAATAATACAAAAAGTAAAATGTTATTATATCAGTATTTTCCAAAGGGCTTTCTGCAGAAAAGCACTTCTGTGGAATGTGAATAGATACCATTTGGGGGGAAAAAATAGTTCTATGGTCAAACGGCACTGGAAAACTCTAAAATAAACAAAATTAAACATCACTTTACAGTCTGATTTTTCAGAGCCTTTGTTCTTGTATTTTACAAACCTTTATTCAATACTTAGTGTACAATATGTATTATTCAAAAGACTCTAAATGCTAACTCATTTAGGTCCTCATAACAATCTCAAGCATAGGAACTTTTTCTCCCTGTATTTTACAGATGGCGAAATTAAGACTCAGAGATTAGGTAATTTGCCAGTCTCACACAACTGCAGAATCTGTTTTCTTAATAGTTGTTCTATACTGCCTCCTTACCCTCTGAAGTGCATTTGACTATGAAATACATCTGCTATACACACACACACACACCATTTTTATTTAGCAAAACAATTTTGCAGTAACAGTGGTGTAAAACATACTTTAGCAATGCTCTATATCTGTTAGATAATTGCTTTAGCTCTCCCTCATTTGGCTTTCGGTTTCCTCTTTATGATTTTGTAGGTAAAAATTCTTCCAGTGAGAGTCAAGTTCAAATATGAGCCATATATCCTAGGCTAAGAATAGAATTTTACCGTGATCAATATTGTTGAAAAGTGTTCTCAGGGACTTATGTCTGAATTATATAAGAAAGGGATGACAAACAAGAACGGCAAGGAAAGAGATATCTTCCAATTCAATCGAGCAGCTTCACTCAGTATGGCCCAGTCCGTTGTAATTTTAAGAGAGCATAAACAAGAAGGCAGCCCAGAAGTGGGAGTTGAGACTGGTAAAAGCAACAGAGGTGAAACATCATCGAATGTCATTGTGACTAATACCTCTGTGGTAGGCAGAACAATGGCTCCCCAAAGACGTCCACATCCTAACCCCTGGAACCTGTGACTATGCTGCCTTATAGGGCAAAGGGGATTTTGCCACTGTGACTAAGTTTAAAAAGTTGATAGCGGAAACTGTCTTTAACTATCCGAGTGGGCCTACTTTAGTTGCAGGGGTCCTGAGCTGTGTAAGAGGGAGGCTCACTAGAGGGAGGCAGGATTATGAAGAATGGTCAAAGATGTGCCATGTGGCTGGCTTTGAAGATGGAGGAAGGGAATCATGAACCAAGGAATGCAGGGGGTCTCTAGAAGCTGAAAAGCCAAGGAAATTGATTCTTTTCTGGAGTCTTCAGAAAACACCACAGCCCTGCTCAAAAATTTATTTTAGCCCAGTGAAACCTGTGTTTGACTTTCGGTTACAGAACTAAAAGACCAATAACTTCATAGTTTGTAATAATATAATTTTTGAGATAAAATTTGTGTTAAAACACTAAATTTGGGGTAATTTGTTACAACAGCAAGAGAAAACTAACACAATTCCCTAAAGGAGCTCAGGCCACCGGAGGAAAATAATAGTTGATCCTATTTGGTGACATTTCTACAGGTAAACAAATTGTACAACAGAAAGTTTCAGGGGGCAGGAATTCTACTTGATATCAGGTAGAGTGGACGAGAATAAAAGATGAGTTAAAATGCCCTGAAATATATTTCTCAGACACAAAGATATTTCAAGTGCTCACTTGGTGGGCAAATTATTTTTAGTAAATAGGATAACAGGAAAATGTAACAAAATCAAGGACTTTATAACACATAATAAATCACATCCAAGGAGAAAACATGGATTTGAAGAGCACCAGAAAACTTTTCTGTATCCCCACCTGAAACTCTGTTACAGGATTTGACAAATATCACACTCGTGTACAAAGCGTTTGAAGTTAATCCACTCAGAAATACCCCACATTGGACCATTCCTTCCCCCATAGTAATTTCATATTCTTCCTAAAATAATTTCAGAATCCCTTAAAATTCTTCTCAGGGATATCCCTTGAAATCACTACCTCAACAAGATGATGTTTTAAGATTTATGATGTGTTTTAAAAAAAATTAGCCTCATTCTGTAGTGAGTTGACTTTAAAAGTATTTCTTAAACACTTGACCAAACGCTATTTGTTCCTTATGAAACTCTGAGTGGTCTCAGGTTCCTGATCCAGCCGTACCTTTCTTTTTCATCTTGTTAGGTATCAGAACAGTTCTAAAAATTGATTGGGAAACTAGGGACTATTTCCAGACTTGTCAGTGATGGTGTAACCTTGATAACTACTTTATCCATTCAAGATCTTTATTTTTGTTTTAGTATAATTATTTTCATTTGCTATCAAGAACTTAAAGTGCTACTCTGCCTACGGAGCAGCTATTCTTTTATTCCTTCACTTTCTTAATAAACTTGCTTTCACTCTACTGTGAAAGAAAAAAGAAACACTCAAAGGTTTTTGCATCTTCAGCAGCAGGCACTCTGTGAAACAGAGAAATGCATGATTTCAATACAGTTTCTTCAATTACCACTTCTTACTACTCTAACCCTGTGGGTTGTCTATTAAGGCAATTTCCAGTGTGTTTGTCCTTATGAAACAGAAATTCAGAGCAAAGTTTCAGGATAAGGTTTGAAGTGACTAGTAAAGTTTATTTATCCTATAAATATGTATATGCCTGTTACCAAAAATCCATGTTCTTATACGTAATTACAAGCAAGGAATAAAGATCGAATCTCTTTAGCAAGTAGAATGTATTGACTGCAATAATAAACACCGAGCAAGATAACAGCATATTAAATTATAAATTACAATGGTAAAGTTAGGGAAAGTAAAGTAAATCTTGAGAAAATGCAAGATTAACAACAGGTTGCTTCAGCAATGCTTTCCCTCAGATAAAATGTATACAAGAAGTTTCCTCCTTTTTGTTCCCAAAAGACATCTCTCTATCTGTAATAATATTATAAGCACCCTTTCTAAATAAGCTTCTAATTTCAAATTGGATCTGAAAACATGATGTTTTTCTTTTACCTCAAGGAAACTTAATTTTATGATCTTTGATATGTGCCCTTTTTTATAAGATTTTTCTAGAATATAATATGATTTTCTACCACAAAATTCCCCTAAAATGTATGCCAGGTAAACCACAAGTGAATAAAAAATTATAAAGAAACATAAAACATAGAAAAATTGTTCATGTTTTTGAGCCAATGAGACCTATACTGGTAATCTGAGCAGTGGAAGAGTTGTTAAGGAAAATAAAGGGTGAATAAAATCAGTTTCCCTAATTCTCTTAATTTCTAATGCTAATGGGCATAGACCATCTAACATTTAACATATGCATACCTTTGTCATACACTGCCTTGTCTTGTTAAAAGCTGTTGTTCATTAAACCCATACTCAATTTCAAGTTTCATAAGGTCAGCCCATGTCTTAGTTTTTATTTCACCCATACCAAGAAAATGTTGCATGCTTCCACAGCACAAACTATCATGAAACTTGAACCCAAAGGCTGTGGCTAATTATGTGACATCTCACATATTTTGGACTTTACACATTGTTGGTGTTCAATGTTTAAATACCGAAGTGACTAGAATGCTTGCAAGGCTTCAGCCTCAAAGACGTCTAATGCAAAATTATGGACAGAGTGTGGCAGGTGATTTCATTGTCTACTCAGTATCTACTTTCCCTTCATTCTGATTTGTAGTAACTCCCCGGCCCCCCCGCCATTTTCCAGGTTGGCATTGTGTCCAAGTAAAATGCTACATTTCCTATTCTTGTTTTCAACTACGGAAGCCATGTGATCCTGGCCAATGAGATAGGAACAACACTCTGCTTGGGATTTCTAGATGTGTTTGTTTTTATTACAAAGGAACCCATGTTTTTTCCTACTAATCACTTTCTTTTTCTATCCACTAGAAATGCTGACCTGAGGCTAATAGTAGAGCTGCCATATTTCAACCATGAGTCAAGCCTTGATTCTGAGAGCTGTGATAAGGATCACCAAGCATGAAGACTAGAGACCGGGATATTAATGACAGGGAAGCTGCTGACTCTGCCTTGCACTGCCTCCTTAATTTCCATTGTGTTAGGAAATTAATTGCTATTTGGTTAGACCACCATTCAGGCTATTTATCCCAGGCAGCCAAAATCAGTCTTTGATGTCACATATTTGGCAACAGCCTTTGGGTTCAAGTTTTACTATAGATTATGCCATGGTAGTATGCAACCTTTTCTTAGCTGAAATCAGAAGCGTGTGTTCTCAAATGCAGCCAGATTCAGTTAATTTAGTCCAATGCTCAATTGAGTCTGCGATTTTCATATTATCATGCTCCTCTCCTCTCCCAAAGCAAACAGTAAAATTGGCTGTTTGAGTAACACTTTCAAATTCAGCCAGAAGTGCTGACATCATGTGTACACTTCCTCAGCATGGTGATAGGAGACAACAGAGATCTGTGCCCTTTAGTATGGGTGAAAGCTGCAGCTGTCAATTCCATAATGTAGTCTAAGGCCTTCCTCAGTCTGGAACCACCCCATTTTTGAACATCCATCAATATCCACCACAGAAGTGAACGTCACACATAGTAATCCAAACATAGTAAAAATAATAAGTTCAGAAGCTGATATGATATCAGTATAATGGTTTGGATCTCTGCTGTCCATGTACCAGCTGTGTGAACTTGGGCAAGTCCACGATCTCTCTGTAACTAGCATCTGTCCTCACAGGGTTGTTTTGAGGTTTATATTATATCCAGAATGTCCCTTAGAGGTCAGGTTTGAAACCTTAAATAGTACACAATTGTTTGAGTTTTAGTGAAAAAAAAATAAACCTTGATATAAAAAACATATTACTTTATGGTCATGATGACACATTTGCAAGTTTATGTTCTCATTCACTTACTACCTGCAGTCATTCAAAAGCATCTACTGAATGCCTGTGCTGCTCCAGGAGTGGCAATAAGTCATCCTAAAAGTAGCTTGTTCTGCCTGGAGGCACAGAGAAAAAGGACATTTTGAACCTGGTCAAATTTTTGAAATTTAGTTTTCATCAAAGAGATCTGGAAACTTCAGCAAAATTCTCCATAAAGAATGGCAAACCACTAAAATAAATTGGAAACAACTAAAACGCTAAATAATTTGACCTGGGTTTAATTGCAGGAAGACAGGTTCGAAAATGTGTTTGCAAATAGTAGGCAGAAAAAGAAACTGCATTTCAGCCTGTCTGCAAAGAAGACTGAACAGAAAGACGGATAGCTGGCTTGGAGCATTGAGAAAGGGAAGCTGAAAGAGACAGACGCTGGCAATGCTCACACAATGCTTTACAGGGGAAAGAAGTGCTGAATAGCTGCTTACTGTTGTGAAGACGGAGAGAATTCACCAGATTCTTCTCCTGACTTGGACAAAATATCTCTTACAAGAAACTCACTCTGCTCTAATGTATCTGTAATGTAATAAAGAAATTCTTTTTCTCTTTACAGAGTTCCTTTGTCTATAGCCTGCCTGATACCAGAAAGGTAATATGCTGGAGAGAAAATGTGAACATGTTACTCATTAAACTTTGGAAATTAGCTTCCTGGTAGGTTATAAATTTGGTTGTGAGTTAATTCACTTGAGTTCAATCCATCTGGGTTTCTGACTGTATGAAGGCTGAGAACCAAATCCTACATCATGGTGAATTCACCCATTTTCTGCCCACTGAAGGTTCTAAGAACCTGGCCAACTGGCCTTCTCTGAATACATTCCTACTTACCACTGTACCTTTTTTCTTGTCTCTCAATATCATCATTGAATTATATTGTATATTGTCATTTAAAAAGCATTTTCCCATAGGTCATCTCCTTTGAAATTCATAACTCTGTCAAAAAATGAGAATCTATATGATCCCCATTCCACAGACCTATAAACTGAGATGCAGAGAAGCGAGGTTAGCTAACCTAGTTGCATGAAATTTAAATTCAAGTCATTTAAGTCTGCATTTATTCATTTATTTTATGCGATAAAACATTTTTATCATTCTCCATAATTTATGTTTAAGAAGATGAATCAAAAGCAGTTAAGATCTTGCAACAAAAAAAAGGCTTAAACTGTACCTACTATATTATTATAGTAGAAAAGCAAGCTAATGTATTTTAAATGCTTTTTTAAGACTAAAAGATAAATATCTGCTGAACTATGAATTAATTATATTAGAAAATGTTTATAAATATGTTTCTAGAATACTGGCTTTACCAACTTTAATTTGATTAGGGAAACATGTTTTGTATTTCTTACGTTTCTGGAGTTCACACTCCAGAAAGCCTGGGTATCACAGCCTACTCTGTCCCTAACCAACTGAGTTACTTGTGGACAAGAGAATTTATCTGCTACATGCTTAGTCTACAAATTATTAACATTAAATGACTGAAATGATTAAGAAAAAACTGGTACAACATTCTTAGACTAAACAGGCATAATCTTTTCAACTCTGATTCTGATCCTCTTGATGATCTGGCATTTTCACTTTAATGATAAAAAGAAAATATATTAAGTCACCTAATGGTATAAGTGTGCCAACATTCTAGACACATCAGAAAATAATTATTACAAAGCTAAATGGACAAAGAAAATTGTGGAGACAGAAATACAAACCTAATTTGGCCTGCTATTTAAGAAAATTAGCAAAAAGAAACTTTCAAATAATATAATTTAAAAGGTTAAACTTATGTCTAAAAGTCTATTTGTTTCATTACTATCTATTGAAAATAATAAATTATTTAAAATAACTGGAAGAAAAGAAATTTCCAGGCTATTGTCTCCATGCAGAACTTATTTTATACTTCATTAAAATTATGTGGCCCCCAAGAGATGCCCTTAATAGAAATTGTATAGTTTCCTTTTGAAAAGCTAAAACTAGCACATGAATTAATCTGCCAGGAAACTTTGAGAGAATATAGGAGCCAATCTAGAGGAAAAAACAATATTAAGAAATCTGAAATCTTTTTATAATTCTTTGGCGTCATAATATTAGCTTGCAAAACACCCACTCAGGCATATTGTCTGTAACATTATACGATAGCATTTTTTGCAACCAAAGGATATTAAACCTGTTTCTCAAGTTACACTTCTGCTTTAAAACCACTGCTATTCCCAAAGTATGTGAGGATATTTTGTTGTATTTTTATTTTTAAAAAATCTACAATTAATCCCTTTGCTAATGTTTTATCCTAGAGAAGAAACAAGTGATAGAGAAATCATAGCTTCCAAAAAAGGAAAGGATGGCTGGAGAGCTGGGACATCTTATTGTCTTCATCATCTTCTTCATCTTTTAGACAATGCTAATTACATGTCAGACACTTTTTAATACATTAATTATATATATCTTTGTTTTGTCCTCACAATCATTCCAAGGGTTGAGCATAATGGTTACCCCATTTTATATTTAATATACAGGAGAGAGAAGGGATACATGATGGTGCTATGGTCCTGAGGAGGTGAAAGGAGAGAAGATCAAGAGTTGGTTGTCACAAGAGGAGATAAGCCTGTAATGAGAAGAAAGAGAAGAGGATGGGTGCTAATGTGGTGAGTCATAGAGGTGTAACAATAGGAATGAAAGAAGTTCCACCCTAATTACTTCATTTTTTTTTTTTTTTTTTAGTAAGGGGCTCTTTCATCTGCTTGGAGTAGGAAGGCAAGAAGGAGGGCAAGAAGTTTGAGAGCGAAGAGTTGGCTGAGTGAGTGGAATAGAGAAATGTTATAGGATTGGCAGGTAATGCTAGAGGAACATTTGTATTTGGTGATCCTGTTGTCTGACATTGTCAAGCAGGATTCAGTTGTTTGAGTAGGTGAGTAAAGCTGATTCAGTACTGAGGTTTCAAAGACTCTCTCATTTGCCAGTGATAAGGTCCTGGGCAAGATCTTATTTATCATCTATGAATCTTGGTTTCCTCATTTGTAAAATTGGGAAAATAAATTTTACCCTTATAAGATGATTTTGAGGATCAAATAAGATTATATATTTAAAAAACATTTAAGATCCCTAGTATATACTAAGGCCTAATAATTGTTATTGTCACTGTTTTATCTATGCTTGAGACTAAATGACTTCTGGCATCTACTCGGTATCTTAAAGTACTATTCTATTGAAAGTCACTTGGAATAAATGATAAATAAGGCACAATTTATTATTACAGAAATATCTCTGGGGAATGGTCAGATGAATCATAGCTGTGTCTCCTGAAAGTAAAGCTTTAAAAAGAAAGCTGATTCCTATTAGTGTCAATCTCAAGAAACCAAGAAAGCACATGCACCCAAACTCTAATGAAAATAGATCTACATTATATTTTTTCTCTTTGATTTCCAAAATAGCTATTGGGATGGATTTGTTGAATATTTGAATATACATCTCTTCAAAGAGGTAGCTTCAAAGAGAAGAAATCTGACAGTATTTCATGTAGGTGTATTTGATTTCCTATATTCATAATTAATTAATGTTATCATTTCCTTTTTGTTGTTGAACATTGAAGATGAGTTTGGCATGTATAAACATGAAAGTCTTTGCCCTGGGGACATGCAATGTAAGCTGACCCCATTCAGTCCTGAGTACTATCCACTGCATAGACATCCTCTCAGTATACCTCTTTGCTTCTATGTCTAAGTTGTATATCTTGCAGCACTTTCCACCAGAGCCAAATACATCTCCTTTCCTGTCTACAGAGTACTGAATTTCAATGAGATAACCTTTATCATTCAATTATTTCTTCCATTGTCCCAACTATTACTACATAAAACATTTCAGAGTACAACAGTTAATAGCCATCTGGAAAGGAAAAGAACAACTAGTAAATTTTTACATTATCCTCAATTTAAATGTCACATAAATATATTAAGTTTTTACTTGGGTAGCAAATTATGCCTTAAAGACAAATAAAAACATCAAAGTATGTTTTGATTTCACAACTGTATTTGCATTTTGTGGTCTTGCACTTCATTCGCTGAGAACCATATTTGGCCAACTTGAAAATAGTTGAGTTCACAATATTATGAAATATAATTTTTAAAAATCAGCATTCATTCATTGGAATGGAAGTATGTTCATATTTGTACACTCCTGTTTGCCTTTGACAAAATTATGAGATCCATATGTTGCAGAAAAAAGTATCAGTGTTCTTTACTTAGATACTTCTATTCTCTCCATCCTGCTATACAAGGTACAATGGAGATTTTATGAGACAAAGAAATCCAGTATCTAAAACATCTTTTATTGTTTTTTGTTTGAACTACAGCTTACTCCTAATGCAAGCAAAGAATCTCCAAAACATAGCCAACCGCTATAACACTAAGGAAAAGTTTCCTAAAGATGCTGAAGACAGTTTTAAATCCTGAAAACATAAGCACTGCAATGGAAGTAGTGGGTTCCACCACACGCTAAAGATTTTGCAAGCTGTGTGCGTTGCTCCTGCCTCCTTCCTTGTACCTTTCAATTCTCCAGCAGAACTGCCCACGCCTCTCCTTGGAAGGCTCAGACTCATCCTATGACCTGAAGCAACCCTGTCTGAAGCAAGAGATAACCATGGAATTTTCTTTCTACCCTTTCCTTAAAAACATATACATCACAAACAGTATATATAATCACCAGACAAAACAGAGTCATTGTCACTTCATCAGGTGCAACCATGATTATAATTAATGTAAATATAATTAACCAGACCAGTTTTGTTTGTTCCCAGCCTTACACACTTTGTATTAAGCCATAGCTCTGATTGTGAATCCAAAACTCTTTCTTAAACTCCTGCCCCAACTCCAGCCTAATACTTTCTTTTCGGAGGTCTAGAACTGGTACCAACAACATATACAGATCTTAAGGATGGTGGTGTGCCTGCTGATTCTTGAGCATCAGCCATAATTTTGCTCCTTCCGAATGAAGGCAGTAACTGAACATATGTGGAGGCCTGACTGCCAAGGAGGTAAATCTACAGCTGGTCTCTACTGCTGGGTCAGTTCCATCAGCTTTGGTCTTCATGCCTTACCCCAGGCATCTCATATGGCCCTTTTTTCCTGCCACCTAAGTCTTGCCTCAAGCTACAGCACAAGTGAAACAGCTATGTAGTATTCCATGGCCCCTAGAAGAAAACCTTCATAAATTATCTAAAGAGTCCCTTAAAATTGACCAATGAGATTATTACATATATATACAAATTATATAAATTTGAGATGTAGAAAATATTTTCTTCATTAGGATTAATTTTTTTATTATATGTTAAGTTCTAGGGTACACATGCAGAACATGCAGGTTTGTTACATAGGTATATACATGCCATGGTGGTTTGCTGCATCCATCATCCCGTCATCTACATTAGGTATTTCTCCTAATGCTATCCCTCCCCTAGGCCCCCATCCCCGACAGGCCCCAGTGTGTGATGTTCCCCTCCACGTTAGAAACTTTCTAATGTGTTCTCATTGTTCAACACCCACTTATGAATGAGAACATGCAGTGTTTGGTTTTCTGTTCTTGTGTCAATTTGCTGGAAATGACGGTTTCCAGCTTTACCCATGTCCCAAGACTAAACAAAGAAAAAGTTGAATCTCTGAATACACCAATAACAAGGTCTGAAATTGAGGCAGCAATTAGTAGCCTACCAACCAAAAAAGTCCAGGACCAGACAGGTTCACAGCTGAATTCTACCAGAGGTTCAAAGAGGAGCTGGTACCATTCCTTCTGAAACTATTCCAAGCAATACAAAAAGAGGGAATCCCCCCAACTCATTTTATGAGACCAACGTCATCCTGATACCAAAACCTGGCAGAGACACAGCTAAAAAAGAAAATTTCAGGCCAATATCCATGATGAATATTGATGCAAAAATCCTCAATAAAATACTGGCAAACCAAATCCAACAGCACATCAAAAAGCTTATCCACCACGATAAGTCTGCTTCATCCGTGGGATGCAAGGCTGGTTCAACATATGCAAATCTATAAATGCAATCCATCACATAAACAGAACCAAAGAAAAAAATGACAGGATTACATTTTTTAACCCCTGAAAGTTATGAGAATAAGCAGAAACTTTCTAATCATAATTTAGAACCAACTACTATGATAAAATTAATAGGGACTACTTATTGTTACCATGATTATCTTCATCCCCAACATTGTGTATGCTATCTGAAATTGAATTGGAAAGAATTATTGCTCTCATGCTTCCAAAAAGATGGAGGAACACAGGATAATAAAAGGGTACACTCAATTACCAAAACTGAACATTTTAAACCTCAATTTCTAGGACGCTTGAATAAAGGCTCTGTTTTCTTTAGCCATATTCTGATGTGGCAATTATAGTTTTGGCATTCTGGATGACATCAAGGGAAATTTTGCTTTTCTATCTTTTTAAACTAGAAAGTCATCATTTAAAGAGGCTCCCTGTAGAGGCATAAGATTATCATTCTTATTCTGTTTTTGAATAATTATATAGAGATGTTGCAATAAATTTCCTTGCATTTTTCAAACTGTAGTTTTAAAAAGCCTGCTCAAAATACAGTATTTTCTCCCCATTTTTCCAGTGCTTAGTGATTTCTTCCTCAATGCCCTTTTATTAATTTTTGCCCTAGTAAAAGCCTTTGGAACATCTTTGTAACAGTTAAAAGGCAAGAAGGATTAATTATCCACTCCAACACCTTACTGGATAAATTTGCATCCAATAAGGAATCTGCCAACAGGATGTCAGCAATATTTACAGAAAAATCCTGACATTTCTGACAGCTGGTGCAGGAAGATAATTTGGACTAATATAATCTTGTTGGAGTCTGATATTATTGGATGCATATATTTGATGAAGTGTTGTGAGAGCTGATGTTGTTTTTCCACAGCCAGCCATAGCCAGGGCCTTTTTAGAAGACTTTTTCTCTATGTGCAAAATGAGTTGTTCTCTCCAGCTCCATGCTTAAGGGACAAATATCAAGACGTAAGAATTGCTATTTAATTTGTTGCAGTTAAATCATAGCCTGAAGGGGCTAAGTTAATAGAAAATATGTTAAAAGTTTATGAGTCTACAGTGTCTGACCTTCTTCATAAAACCAGGGAATGATTTTCTAAAACAAGGTGATACGGAAGTTCAACCAGTCTTTACACTTAAGAAAAATGGCAGGCTAGGTGCAGTGGCTCACGCCTGTAATCCCAGCAGTTTCAAAGGCCGAGGAGGGTGGATTACGATGTCAGGAGTTCGAGACCAGCCTGGTCAACATGGTGAAATCTCATCTCTACTAAAAATACAAAAATTAGCTGAGCATGGTGCCACATGCCTGTAATCCTAGCTACTCAGGAGGCTGAGGCAGAAGAATTGGTTGAACCCAGGAGGCAGAGGTTGCAGTGAGCTGAGATTGTGTCACTGCACTCCAGCCTGGGCAAGAGCAGGACTCTGTCTCAAAAAAAAAAAAAAAAAAAAAAAGGAAAGAAAAGGAAAAGTGACTTTTCTCTTACTATTTAAAGTAATCAAGTAATCAGTATGTAGAAAATGAAAGTATTGAGATGATATGGGCTGAATGTTTGTATCCCCTTAAAATTTATATGTTGAAATCTTAACACTCAAGCTGATGGTATTAGGAGGTGGGGTCTTTGAGAGGGAGTGAAGTCATCAGGGTGCAGCCTCCCCATGAATAGGATTAGCGTCCCTATGAAAAATATCCCAAAGAGCTACCTGGCACCTTCCATCATATGAGGACATAGTGAGAAGGTGCCATTTCTATGAACCAGAAAATGGGCCATCACCAGACATAGAGTCTGCCAGCACCTTGATCTTAGACTTCCCAGTCTCCAGAACCACGAGAAATACATTGCTGTTACTTATAAGCTACTCAGTATATGTTATTTTGTTAGAGCAACTCGAAAAGACTAAGGCATGAGATAACATGCCCAATGCTTAGTAAGGTATGTAGTACAAATGGACACTGTATGAATGCTAATAATCTTGTCCCACCCTAAGTTATTTTTAAGTGATGGTGAATCTACCTCCATACTCTCCTTTTTTACAGACTTCAATCTATGAGCTAATAGGATGATATTATTCCAAACAGAATTAAAATCAGAGCACCAAAGCATTAACAGAGTCAATAAATGGGCCCATGAATTTCAGAAATCAGAGTCTGAACCTTTTCTTAAGGAAAAAAATGGATAACCAATCTCTTTGAACAGAATAGGAAAAAACTAGATAATCTTTATGTAAAGGAACAAAAAGTCTGATAACATTACATTCAGGAAAGGAAAATGAACATTTTCCCATGATTCAAAATGTAAATTGCTATCAGGTAAGTCCATTGTTGATTTAACTGCTCCACTTAGGGGCTAATAATGTAATGCATGACTTTAGAAGTAAAAAATTGCAGGCAATAATGAAGGACCTCAACGGGAGAAAACAATTTTTTCCTCAGTCATTCTTTGTGAGTACAGCTGTCCTGGGAGATGACAGGACGACTTCTTATTGCTCACATATGCAGAGCTAAGTAAAAAATATTAAGGTCAGATAGGCACAAGCATCTATAATGCCTTAGATACTTCATCTCCTAATAGGAAATTTAACACCTTTACAGCTAACACATAAATCCTAGAGAAGGATTATTTAAATTATTAAAGGTTTTTTTTTTCCTCCCTAGTGTTTTTAAAGGAGGCTTTTATGAATTGAATGAACTGGGAGTTATATTCACTTCAATTAATTCTTTTCTTTCAATTATGAAAACTATGGGCTTTCATTCCATCTACTATGTAAAAGTGTCCAAGAGTTTTATTTATAGGACTCTTTCTTTAAAGTAGGAATTTTGAAGTTCAATGTAAAATATATAATATTGGGGCCAAAATTTCCAATGGTTTCCAATAAACTTTATATGTTTGGTTTTGAACCTGCCACACTGACACCTAAAATCACAAGCATTAATTTTAGACAGATCTAACTAATTGCTCAGTAAAATAACAAGTGGTCATTTGGTATCTTCATTTTTACAATATAAAAAAGTTGCTTGTTTAACAATAAGGCATATTATGGTTGTTGGCTTATAAATTATCTTGCTACCCAGAAAGAAATAGTCTCTATGAAACAACAACAAAAAAATAGGTGTTGAATTACAATTCAACTGATAGCTTCATGCCTTAGGGGAAATAATGTTATGATATGTAAGAATTATTGAAACATTATTGTGTTCCTGGCACTGTTTCATGCTCTTTAGATATATAAACTTACTTTATCCTCACACAACCTTATTATTTCAAATGTTGAGTGTAAGAAAAATAAGGCACAGAAAAATAAAGTAACTTGTTCAGGATGCTTCCAAGCCAAGATTTTAATGTGGGCTTTCTCAATCTGGTGACTATTCTTTTCATCCAGTCACTCATTAGATGATATGTATCTATGCATGTATATAGGTCTTTATATTGTATTACAATTTGTGTACAGTTGAAATGCACAGGTATTACATGTACAGTTCAATGAATATTGAAAAATGTGTACACCTGGACAAAGGCCATGTGAAATATTTTCATCACCTAGAAAGTCCTTTGTATCATTTCCAATTAATTCTTTCACACAATTCCACCAATAGAGGCAATTATTGTTTTAATTTCTGACAACATAGATTAATCTTGCATGTTTGTAATCTTCATACAAGTGGAATATTATAGCATGAGCTGTTTTGTTTCTGGCTTTTGTTGCTCAACATAATGTCTGTGAAATCTCATCCCTGTGTTGGTTCCTTCTTCTTTTTATTGCTGAGTAGTATTCTATGGTATGCTTATACTTCAATTTACTTGCCCATCCTCTTGGTTAATGAACATTTGGGTTGTTTTCAGTTTTCGATTCTTATAAATAAAGCTGCTATAAACATTCTCACACAGTTATTTTTGTGGACATATTTTCTTGTATGTTAAGTGAATTCTCAGGAGTAGACTTGCTAGGTAGTACATATTTAACTTTGTGAGAAACTGTCAAGCCGTTTTCCAAAGTGGCAGTACCATTTAATGCTCCCACCAGTAATGTATACGAGTTCTAGTTGCTTCATATCCTCACTAATGATTGATGTGGTAGAGACTGCACTCTTCCAAATTGATGCTACTGAAGACATGAGATGAAATTATACATAAATATATAAAGATTATGTCAGGGGAATAATTAGCTGGTGAAAATAGCTGTGGCCGTCTAAAGCTTTACTAAACATCAAGATTTCAAAACTTTGTTTTACATCTATTGCTTAGAAGCAATTTATTAATTAATAAATTAATTTCTTATTCCCATCTGTCTTGAAAAGCCCGAGACATAGAACAGAAAAAGGAGGAAAATGGTAGAGACAAGTTATGGAGAGCAATTTAGGAGTTATTTCAAGGTTACTTACTTGAAGCTATGCAAAGGTCACATTTCTACCTCCACACTTTTTGCATTACAAAATAAAGCTCAAATCAACCAAGAATTAGAGAACTCAGCTTATTATATTATTGAGTAGATAATCAACCAATATAACATAAAGGTACAAAGAATCAAAACATATATCTGAAAATTCTAGTCTCAGAGGGAAACAATATGAATTCTGATTACTCTGTATTTTGACGAATAGTATATTTAACATAAGAACAAAACTACATGGATGCTCTGATTCTCATAAGGCATTTGGTTACAGGTAATAAATATAATTGTCTCAAGTTACTATTTCCTTTGAATAGGTCAAAATAAATTTGGCTAAAACATACATTTATGTAATTATTCCATAAAGGAAATTACTATTCTATAAAGGTTTTTTCTAAAGTCAACCAATTCTATCCTGTAAGAATTACACACAGATTGATATAAATGCTTTTCTAATTATATCAGAAAACCACTATGATTTTTTTCTCTAAGACTTAGAAGAACATAATTCAGTCTGGCAGCTAAAATTTTGAAGTCAGTTTGCAGAAGACATTTAACTATTAGATAATAATCAGTGACAGGCTCTTTTAATCTTCATAATATCAGTAATAAAACTTTTTTCTCTTAATTGACCACAATATAATCTCTTCCTTTTTATAGAAAATAACATTTTACTGATCTTGTTTAAATAATGTTTTTATGTTCACACACACACTAAACTTCCATAAAAATTACTACGTTTGAATGCATTATATATACTTTTCCTGTAGTTTGATGCAAGTTCTTGATAACCAAGAGAATTAAAAAAAAATTCCCATGACTTTTGATTTTCTAGAATATGTCAATTTACATAGACATGTCAATAAGTTTTAGTATTTTAACAATCAACGGTTATTTTAACAATCAACAGAGTTTAATTAGCAAAATAGTATTTCTAACCAATAAGAGAAGTAAGCCTACTTTAAATACCTAACTTGCCTTTTAAATTAGAAAAACTTATTACATTTTCAATATCCTAGGGCATTCACTGGTGTCAGCCTCACCCTGCAGACCTTGCTAATTAGCCCCCAAAGGTTACAGTGATTGAATCTACAATTACTTATTCAGATGGAACTCCCATTCATTATCTTTCTCATTTTCTTTCGACTATTCATATACTACTGTGGGCTTACTGACATTTGTGGTTTCTTTGCAGCCCATGTTTAGCATATATCATGGCCTGTGAATATGAAAAGTTTTTTTTTAAAAAAATAATTACCATCTCTATCCTACAGGGTTTATTTATGTGAATGAACTTTTATGAAAAGATGATGGCATAGGTATTAACCTACCTTGGCATTATGTTGCTGTTAGTTCAGCTGTTGGTATAGCTGCTGAATGTTTGTGTTATATTTTTATTTAATTGTTGAACAGCCCTTAAGGATACCCCATTTTGATCATTTATGGAGAGTTAAAAAAAGAAGAAAGCATAAGGCCTACACAATTTTCACTTATTTTTCCCATACTAAAAATTCTACATTTTTTTTTTAAAGACTGAAACAGATGGGGATTTCGTTGGTTTGCTTGCTTGCTTGTTTTTCTAGAGGCAAGGAAGAATGAACTGCAGAGAACTGCTTTAGCAATGTTCGACAATAGATTGAATGAGCCTGAGTGATAACCAGTGGTTCACTGTTCAAATTAACCACACAGAGGTCTTGTATAATGGTGAGTTCCTGGAGGCCATCCCAGTGATTCTGATTCTGAATGACTGAAGTGAGACCCAGGAATCTGCATTTAACCAGCTAATTTCCCCCAGATGATTCTCGTCAGAGTGATTAGAACCCATATTTGAAACCACTGATTTTATCTGCAGTATTTGTCTCTTTAGAAAAGTAGAGTAACCACATGAGCTAACTGGCCAGAGGCTGATACAGGGGGCTGACTTGAAAAGGATGCTATTATGCCCAAGGCACCATTTTGAATTCTTCCTGTCCTCTTTATTTCTGATTTACCAGAAATTCATCCTTCTTTTTTGATATGGGAGCAGGGCAGGGAAGTGCTGGGTTGAGACCAGTGGGTCCCGGGCGAGGGCTCTACCCTTGGGTCTGTGCCCATGGACCTAAGTGAAAACAGGCACTCCCGTTTTTGCACCCAAATGTTGCATTTTCCATCCTGTGCCCATATAAACTTGAGACCTTAGCAGCCACAGACACAAGTGGCTGAACATCGAGAGGAGGAGAGGAACACACCAGCAGACTGGCAGATCAGCCACGGCGGAACAACAACGTGGCAGAGAAAGAGGGAAGAGGAAGGATGTCTGTACCCCAAGGGGAGTTCCACGGGGCCAGTCAGAGGAGTCTCGCAGCTGGGTGGCCAGGCTCCAAGGGAAGAGCCCTTCCCACTACATCCTCTCCTTCCAGCTCCGCATCCATCTTGCTGAGAGCCACCTCCATCACTCAGTAAAATCTTGCAATCATCCTTCCAGCCCATGTGTGATCGGATTCTTCCAGTACACTAGGAAAGGACCCAGGCTGTCACACTGCCTCGTGATAAGGCAGAGAATCTATTGAGGTGATTAACACAAGCCATCTAGAGATGGCAAAGCTAAAAGAGCACACTGTAACACATGCCCATTTGGGCTTCAGAAGTCATGAACACCCACCCCTAGATGCTGCCTTGGGGCTGGAGCCCAAAAGCACTCCCCATGGCCTCTGCACCTGCCCATCTGCATGATCCCCCTAGGGGTCTGAGCAGAGGGCCAACCTAAGGAACCCCTGTCACATGTCCTGCGAGGAGGATGTCCTGCGAGGGGAACTCTCCCGTTTCACTTGCATCCTAAGTAGGGGAGGGTATCAGATGGCTCAAGATGGGTTCTAAGTAGGAAACAGGGAAAAAGAAGCACCCATTTTGTCATAAGGGTTATGACTATTAGCGGACACTTGGCTATATATGTGGGTTTCAGGAGAGGTGCTGACGACTGGAAAGAAGGAAGCAAACACCCAACCGGGACAGGTCTGAGTGGAATAGGGAGATGGCAGCAGCAAAGGAGTACAGTACAGCTGACCGTTGAACAGAACTGGTTTGCACTTTATACGTCCAATCGCATGTGGATTTTTCTTCAGTAAAAGTTATACCGAGTGTATCTGCCTCGCCAGCCTCCCTTTCCATCTCTTCCACCTCTGCTACCCCTTAGACAGCAAGACCAGCTCCTTCTCTTCCTCCTCCTCCGCAGGCTACTTAACATAAACACGGTGAGGATGGAGACCTTTATAAGGACCCACTTCTTAATGAATAATAAATACTTTTTCTCTTCTTTATGATTTTCTTTATAACATCTCCTTTTCTCTAGCTTACTTTATTGTAAGAACACAACATATTATCTATAACAAACAAAATGTGTGTTATTAGACTTCTTATATTATTGGTATGGTTTCCGGTCAACAGTAGACTATTAATAGTTGAGTTTAGGAAGTCAGAAGTCATACTGCGATTTTTGACCATGTGGGTGTTGGCACTCCTAGCCCCCACATTGTTCAGGGGTCAACTGTATTTGTGACTCCTCAAATTGGGCTGCTGCTCTCCACAAGCAGAC
Organism: Cheracebus regulus; assembly: GCA_963574635.1. Taxonomy (NCBI): domain Eukaryota; kingdom Metazoa; phylum Chordata; class Mammalia; order Primates; family Pitheciidae; genus Cheracebus; species Cheracebus regulus. The sequence goes on from CAUYQU010092659.1 coordinate 82,142, forward strand.
AGAAGGCACCATACACAAGGAATGAGTTATTTTTCTACATCGTATCACAGTTAGCATTTGACCACAGTTTGATTTCTCCCAGACCTCACTTAAATTTCAGGTCCCAAGGCTGCAAAAAATATATATAAATATCAAACCTTTTGAAAGACGGAGTGGTAAATTCTTCGAATGACTCTGGCCTTCTAGCTGCGTTTGTAACCACAATCCCCTTGGTTTTCTTAAGCCCAAGTTAATGCAGCTGCCATCCAATTAACACCTCATTTAACTATGCACCTGAGGCTTTCACTTCAGAACTCTAATTTGAAACCATGAGCCCTCTACTGAAGAGGGTAGTGTGATTATAATTAGGAGTGAGACACAAAGAACAGTGTGATTAAGCCTTTAAGAAACTTTCTTAATGGAAATGAGGATCACAAGGAAGAGAAACAAATGAAGTTAGGATAAAGGCAACTTTCTTTTAAACTGCAGGATGCTTTGGTACACAGTAATACATTACTCATATTACCTATATCAATGCACAGAAGAATGGATTTCCTGATGTGTCGCCTTCTCCCAAGCATGAGGTCATATAATATTTTGTTTGAAATTATTACCACATATTTTGGTCAATAAAAACCTGTAAATAGCCCTACCTCTGAATTTCAATTATATCTGGAAACTCTTGGGATCATCTGTAATGGAAACACTGTTTTTATACATTTGAGTGACTTTTACATATAAATGTGAATCTCATTTTCACTGTAAGTCTTTAAATCTGCCAATAAAAACCACTTATTTATATTTTCACATCTATATGGATTGTTTTATTTCTAGTCTTTTTCGTATTAACTCTCTCTAGAGTAGTGTTTTTCAAGCTCTAAAGTGCATTAAAATTGACTGGGGATTTTTTTTAAAGCAAGATCTGATTTAGGAGACTTGGAATAAAGAATTTAACTCTGCATTTTTAACAAGCTCCCAAACAATGCCCATGTTGCTGGTTCAAGGATATAGCAAGACTCTGTCTGGAACATTAACTCTTAAGTTGCCACGATAGATTTTACTAAAGAGGAATATTCATTTGTAGTTCAAACTTTGTATTTAGGAATTATTATTGGAATAGAGATGAGACTAGATTAACAAAGCAGAAACAAAAAAATTCTAGACCTTTGAAAGCTCCTAAATTTTACAACACAAAATATCTTCTACTTACCTCAATTTTTTTCCAATACTACATATGAAATACTCTTGCATTTCAAATAAGATGTTTACATGGGTATTTATTATGAAAATGTAAATAACTTGACCACTCATGCTCTTATTCCCAATCTGGAATCATTTCAACAGCAAAAACCCATAATGATCACTGAGGTGTAGAGATGAGTAAGGACAGGCCCTTTTTATATCCTTGAATATGCAAGTCAGCACACAATTGTATCTTCTCTATAGAAGCAGCAGCTCAAATGGGCTAATTTATAAGGGGTAAGACACCTGATTTTGATTACTGGCTAATACAGATGGATAGAAAACAAATAGAAGAGAGAAATGACCCACACATAATCATTAAAAAACAGAAAAAGAAAAAAGGAAAAATGAATAAGAGTAGCTAAAAGTGTTTCAGTAGAACAGAAAACACTGGGGACACATAAATGTACACACAGGAGATGTAGAGATTTTCATATTTATTCCACTTTATACACCCTGGAGAAATGAAGAATCAGGAGGGAAAAACTAGTGTATTTGGTGGTCAGAAAAGTTTGGGAGCAGAAGCTTAAATATAGTTTGGAAGTGAACCAGAGAGGATCTGAGAAGACATATTTCAGAGAAAACCAAGAAAAGACAGGCCCTCAGATGGAAAGAGACAGGACTTCAGTCACTGAGCTGAGGATTCTCAAACCCTGAGAACCTCAGTAAGGCTGGCTACTGTGCTGGCCATTCCTTGAACCATGGTGACCTTGACTTAGTGTGCCATTACATAATAAATGTCTGGAAAATCATATCACTGATAAAGTATGGAGCCTTTGTGTGAGAAGAGACACTCAGTATCACCCAGTCCAGTTCTTGCAGTTTGTAACTTAGTGAACTTGTTCCCCAAGATGCCAAGTCCAAGGTCATATTTAAGGCTAGGCTGATTCTGAAACCCAGTTCTTTAGACTCAAAGTCCTCGCTTGTGCCACAACATCAAAAACCACTGAGATGTGAGTAAGTCAGAGCAAGAATTTAGGAGATGAAAACCACATTTGCAGGAAACCCCCAAACCTCTCCTCATATCGTGGAAGTAGACCAGACAATTGGCTTAACCTGTTATCTTAGTGTGGCCTTCAGCACTTGTAAGGAAATGCTAATTAAATAAACAGAAATATAATTAGAAGAATAAGCTTCCATCATCTTCTATCATCCTCTATTTTACCAAGATCTCAGTCAAGTTTTAAACTATTTTACATAATTGCAAGACAAATTCCAAGCTGTATGATCAACATTTTCCAGAATATTCTTATTTTCAGAGTACATTTTAATATGCATGCAAATTATAAGTGTTCTAATCAACAATTTAAAATGCAAAGCCTTGCTCAGATGTGCTATATGACATTGTGTATTAATGAGGAGATATATTTTTTGGTTCTAATATTTACTCCTTCAAAATGATAAAAAGCAGTCTCTGTTTTAAACATAATTGTAATAGGCTAAATTACAAATCAGAAAAAAATTGAGGCAATTTTTCCCGAAAGACAAAAACATTGCACCAACAGCAATTAATTAAAGGCATATAAATTCAGATATTAACCTTTAAAGTACACTGTCGGCTGCATTTTCTAGTCAAATGATAATTTAAATACCTATGCTTAAAGAAACTACAAACCTCAGAACTGCAATTCTTTAATATGTTCAAGGTTTACCAGTCAAATTATACTTAGGATATCTTTTCATATAGGTGTTTAGTATGTGTACCTCTTATTTTGTGTAATGATTTTATGTAATTTTCCCTCCATTAAATTCTCTGAAAAGTCAAACCCTCTGAAACAGAAACTATTAATCAGCATGTAGCCTCAGAAAGTTAAAGTGACCTAAAGACAAAGAAGTATCACGGGTCTTTCCTCATTATACTCATTTGTAATAAGATAAATACATTAGGATATTCAGTTTATAACAAAGAGCTATTGATACAAATGTCAAATTTCCTTTCCTATAATATCAGGAAGAAATTTATCACTTATATTTTTCATGAAACAGGCAAATTTTTGGAAAGATAAAAGAAAGATACTAATATTAACAGCAAGGAGGACATTTATAAAAACAGAAAAGAATAAACCACACACCTTTTAGAATGGCGATCAGAAAAAAAAAACCTAAAACGTAAGTATTGGTGAGTATGTGAATAAATGGAAACTTTTGTTCGTACACTGCTGGTTGAAATATAAAACAGTGTAGTAGTTATGGGAAACAGTCTGGAGAGTCCTCAGAAAATTAAAAATAGAACGACCATGTTGTTCAGCAACTGCACTTCTAGGTATATATCTTTAAAAATGGAAATCAGGGTCTCACAGAAATAGCTGCACTCCATGTTCACTGAAGCATTATTCACAGTAGCCAAGATACGAAAACAACCCAGTGTCCATCAACAGATGAACAGACAAGGAAAATTATATATGTGTATATACATATACATATGTAGATATATATTTATCCAGTGTTTAAAAAAGGAATACTGCCATTTGCAACAACATGAATGAACCTGGATGACATTATACTAAATAACATAAACCCAGCCCAAAAGGCCAAATACTGCATGATTTGATTTACATGAGGTATCAATAATAGTCGAACTCATAGAAACAGAATACAATGGAGGTTGCCAGGGGTTGTGTGGTTGGGGAAATGGATAGTTGCTCGATGGGTGAAAGTTTTAGTTACACTAGATGAATAAATTCTAAAGATTTTAAGCCACAAGCATAAAAGGAGCCAAATGTACTGAGCTTCACCCACAAGCATACAAGAGAATCATTCATGAATCCTTAATATACATTCATGCTTAATATATTAAGCATACTGTAATGCAGAGTTCAATGAGGTCAGTGCCAATGGAAAAGAAATAATTAGACATTTGTAAAAATCTAGGGGAGCCTAGAGGTTGAAGATGAGCTCTCTGGAATCAGAGCTCTGGGTTTAAATCCCAGTGCCGTCACTGCCTACATGACCAACCTTGAACAAATTACTACACAGAAAATAATAGTGAACACCTGCAGTAGAAAGAATAATGATCCCATGATGATGTCCACATCCCAATCCCTGGTACCTGTGAATATGTTTCCTTATATGAAAAAAGGAACTTTAGAGATGTGGTTAAGTTAAGGATCTTGACACGGGAAGATTATCTTGGATTAGCTAGGTGGTTCCAGGGTCATCACAGGGGCTCTTCTAAGAAGGAGACAGGACTGTCAGAGTCAAAGAAGGAGATATGAGGACAGATGCAGCCATCAGAGTGATGCTGGTCCCTGAGCCAAGGAATGTAGGCAGCTCCAGAAATAGAAAAAGGCAAGAAAATGAGTTATCTTCTGGAGCCTCCAGAAGGAACACAGCCCTGTTGACATGTTGATTTTAGCCCAGTGAAAGTGATTTCTGATTTTCCTAGAACCAGAAAATAAGAAACTGTGTTGTTTTAAGCCACTAAATTTATGGTAACGTGTTACAGTAGCAATAGGAAAATGATGTATTATCTCATAGGATGATGAATGCAGTATTTGTAAAGCACTTAAAATGATGCCTAGAATTTAAGTGCTATATAGCATCAGCTATTATTAACATAAATCAGATTATCTCACTACTCTGCTTTAAAATACTCCCTTCTTCCCTGTGCCCTGAGAATGAAATTATTTTCTGAATTATGCCCTATCAAGACTGTGTATGCTTCAGCTCCTGCTGACCTCTCTCAACCTTTCACAGCCACCTTCCCTGTCACTGGCTTCTGTCCAGTCACACTGGCCTCTTTCAGTTTCTGGAAAATCAAGTGCCTTTGAACCTCAGGAGCTTTATAACAGCTGTTCTCACAGCATGGAGAGTTCTTTCCCTCATGTTTATCCTTGCTAGATTCTATCTACATTTCATATTTGTTAAAGTGGCTTGTTTTCAAAAAGAACTTCCCTGAAAATAGAAACTCTCTCTCTCTTAACGGCCAATGAACAGAAGAAAATATGTTCAAGATTATTATTCATTATGGAATTCAAACCAAAACCACAATAAGATACCACCATACATTCACTAGCAGAGCTAAAATGAAAAAGATAGACAATAACTCTGTTAGTGAGGATGTGGAGATGCTGGAATCCTCATATATTGCTGGTGAGATTGGAAATGATCCAGCCAATGTAGAAAACAAACCGTTTGGAAGCTTTACAAAATGATAAACAGAATTACCATTACCATGAGGCCTGAAGTGCCTATCATAAACTCGGTGCTTTCTGACCCATGTAGCCACAAAGTGGGTTGTGCACAGCAGCATTCTATCATTAAATGGAAGTGGTATCTATGTAATCAGGCTTGACAGGTCCTGAAGGCACAAGTAAGTTACAGGAGGAACTCGCTCAAATGCCCACGGTCTCGACTGCTGCCACCCTGCCTTCCCTCCCCCAGCCTGCACCTATGGCCTCATGAGGAGTTCCCTATGGTCAGTTGACAGAGGCAGATAAAACTAGGGCCTGGTTTACTCTACATGATATGCAGGCACCTCTCAAAAGTGGACATCTGCAGCACTACAGTCACTGTCTAGGACATCCCTGAAGGACAGCAGTGAAGGAAAATCTTCCCCGTGAGCAAATCTTCCCAGTGCACTTCGAGCAGTGCACCTGGTACTTTGCTTAGAAGGAAAAATGGCTAGATGTGCAATTATATACTGATTCATGGGCTGTAGCCAATGGTTTGGCTGGATGGTCAGGGACTTGGAAGAAGCATGATTGGAAAATTGGTGACAAAGAAATTTGGGGAACAAGTATGTGGATGGACCTCTCTGGGTGGTCAAAAAAACTGAAGATATTTGTTTCCTACTTGAATGATCTCCAAATGGTGACCTCTGCAGAGGACTGTAACAATCAAGTTGATTGGATGACTCATTATATGGATCACACTCAGCCTCTTTCCCCAGCCACCCCTGTCATCACCCAATAGGTTCACGAACAAAGTGGCCATGATGGCAGGGACAGAGGTTACATGTGAGCTCAGCAACATTGACTTCCACTCACCAAAACTGACCTGGCTACAGCCACCACTGAGGGCCCAATTTGCCAGCAGCAGAGACCAACACTGCGATCTTGAAACAGCATCATGCCTCAGGGTGATCAGTCACCTACTTGGTGGCAGGTTGATTATATTAGAACTCTTTCATCATAAAAAGGGCAGAGGTTTGGCCTCACCAGAATAGGTACTCCAGATGTGGGTTTGCCTATCCTGCACGCAATGCTTCTGCCAAGACTACCATCTGTGCGCTCACAGAATGCCTCGTCCACCATCATGGCATTCCACATAGCATTGCCTCTGACCAAGGCATTCACTTTACAGCAAATTGCAGTGAGGCAATGGACTCATTCTCATGGAATTCATTGGTTTTACCTTGTTCCCCATCATCCTGAAGCAGATGAATTGAAAGAATGGTAAAATGCCCCTTTGAAGTCACAATTACAATGCCAACTAGGTGACAATACTTTGCAGTGCTGGGGCAAAGTTCTCCTGAAAACTGTGTATGCTCTGAATCAATGACCAATATATGGTAGTTTCTCCTATAGCCAGGGTTCACAGGTCCAGGCGAAAGTGGAAGTGGTACCACTCATAATTATCCCTAATGATCCACTAGTAAAAATTTTTCTTTCTGTTCCCATGACATTATGTTCTACTGGCCTAGAGGTTTTAAGTCCAGAGGAAGGAATGCTGCCACCAGAAGACACAACAACAATTCCATTCAACTGGAAGTCAAGATTGCCACCTTTGAGCTCCTCCCGCCTCTAAGTCAATAGGCTAAGAAGGGAGTCACATTGTTGGCTGGGGAAATTGACACAGAATATCAAGATGAAATCAGACTACTACTCCACAATGGAGACAAGGAAGAGTATTTGTGGAATACAGGAGATCCTTTAGGGCGTCTCTTAATATTACCATGCCCTACGATTAAGGTCAATGGGAAACTTCACCTACCCAATCCAGGCAGGATGACAAATGGCTCAGACCTTTCAGGAATGAAGGTTTGGGTCACTCCACTGGGTAAAAAATCACAACCAGCTGAGTGCTTGCTGAAAGTAAAGGGAATACAGAATGGGTAGTAGAAGAAGGTAGTCATCAATACCAGCTATGACTACGTAACCAGTTGCAGAAATGAGAACTGTAATTGTCATGAGTTTTCCTCCTTATTTTGTTAAGAACATGTTTGTGCATGTATACACTTGTACTAAGAAAATATCTTCATTTTATTTCCTTTATCATGTGACATAAGATTTACTGGCTTTATATCAGCATTTAAGTGTTATTAACTTATGTAATAGCATTTAGGTTAAGTATTAATGTACTTCCAGTTGTATGAAGGATACCTATATTATGTTAAGTTTAGACCTTATTGTCTTTCTTTGGAGATTAAGTATGATTTCAAGAGACGTGTATGGGTTCAGTTGACAAGGGGTGGATTTGTGGTGGTTAACATTAGGTGTCAACTTGATTAGATTGAAGGATGCCTAAACAACTGGTAAAGTATTGTTTCCGGGAGTGTCTGTGAGGGTGTTGCCAGAAATTAACATGTGAGTCAGTGGCCTAGGAGAGGAAGACTCACCCTCAATGTAGGTGGCCACCATCCAACCAGCCACCATTGTGGCTAGAACAAAGCAGGTGGAAGAAGGTGGGATAAGCCAACTTGCTGAGTCTTCTGGCTTTCTTTTTTCTACTGAACTGGATGCTTCCTGCCCTTGCACATCAGACTCCAGGTTCTTCACCCTTTGGACTCTGGGACTTACACCAGTGGTTTGCTGGAGGCTCTTGGGCCTTTGGTCACAGACTGAAGGCTGCACTGTTGGCTTTTCTACTTTTGAGGCTTTTGGACTCAGACTGAGTTACTTACTACTGGCTTCCTTCCTCTTCAGTTTGAAGACAGCCATCACGGAACTTCATTTTGTGATTGTATGAGTCAATTCTCTTTAATAAACGGCTTATTGTATGTATACATATCCTATTAGTTCTGTCCCTCTGGAAAACCCTAACTAATACACTTTAGGTATATGCACAATACAAATGAAGGCAACATATGTAAACATTTAAAACCTGTACATAAATGTCCCTAACAGCATTATTCATGAGAGCCAAAACTTAATAACACAAGTGCCCATCAACTGATGAATGGATAAACAAAATATGATTTCGCTATACAATGTAAGATTATTCAGCAACAAAAAAGTATGAAGTGACGGAGTGAGACTCTGTCTCAGAAAAAAAAAGTATGAAGTACTGGTACTTGCTACAACATGGATGAACCTTGAAATCCTTATACTCAGTGAGAAAAGTCAGCCAAAAAGGTAACATATAGTATAGTAAACAATTATATAAAATGTTCAAAATCGACAAATCTATAGAGGTACAGGCTAGTTAGTGGTTGCCAGTGACCCAGGGTGGGGATGGGGCTGGCGGTAGGGGGGGGATTAAGAATTGGAGAGTGACTGCTAATAAACACTGGAGTTTCTTTTTGGGATGTCAAAAATGTTATAAAATTCTGGTGATAGTAATGAAACTCTGTGAATAGACTAAAAAACACTGAAAGGGTAAAGTTCATAGTTTGGGAATTATATCTCAAAAACGTGGCTATATTTTTAAAAATATTTTTAAAACACTACATTCTCAATAAAGCTTCTATTTTTATCTCATTAAAGCTGCTATGTTTTAAAAAAAATTTTTTAATACTTTATTATCGATAAAGCTGCTAATTTTTATCTCAATAAAGCTGCTATTAAAAAAAAAAAAGATTTAAAAAGTTTTAACAGCAAGGGTAAAAGCCCTAAGGTACACATGCCTTCATTCTGTTTCATGGTAGAAATTAATCACAATTTGTAATCATCGTAAAGCCTAAAAGGGCAGGACCAAGTCTGATTTTTTTTTTCATTGCTGTTTTGTATTGCTTATGCTATAAAAGATGTTTTGTATTGCTTTGCTGAAGAGATGAAAGATTATGACTAGTATGTGTAAATGACAATGTGGGTGACATTGAGACAGCCGCCATCAGTTTATGCCTAAATGATTAAACTAAAGGCAACTTTAAAAATCAGCTCTGTTGGCTGGGCGTGGTTGATCACGCCTGTAATCCCAGCACTTTGGGAGGCCGAGGCAGGCAGATCACCTGAAGTCAGGAGTTCAAGACCAAAATAGAAAAAAATTTTGCCTCTACCAAAAATAGAAAAATTAGCTGGGCATGGTGGCAGGCACCTGTAGTCCCAGCTACTCAGGAGACTGAGGTGGGAGAATCGCTTAAACCGAGATCGCGCCACTGCACTCAAGCCTAGGTGACAGAGCAAGACTCTGTTTTCAAAAAAAAGAAAAAGAAACTAGTTCTGTTTCTAAGTCTTTTAAAATCAAGTTAATTTCGGTTTATCTGACTTATACAGCAACCAAGGTTATCCACAATGTTCACTTCTAAACTAGCTTCAGAGAAACACAGAATGTTCTTTATGGTCAGAGAATAATTTGGGGCGTCACCATCTCCATGACATTATTGAAGAGTACATTACAGCCTCAATCTTCTGGCAGAGCAGAACATTAAAATGATGGCAGGTCTTTAAAATTTATCAAGGTTTTTTTTTTTATTTCACATGTTTACTCATTCAACATTCATTGGTCACACCCAATTTCCAGATGATAAAAATATAGAAATAAAAACATCATATCTTCCCTCAAAAATCAACAATGTCAGGAAAGATACAACGGATTGAGATCAGTCTTATAATAGTGCCCTGTTGGAGTGTGGAGGTCGATGCCTTAGTAGTTTTGCAACATCTGCATGTAACTCCAAGCAAGCATAGTCTCCAATACCTTTTGTTTACAATTTTTGACATTTTGTTGAAGGTTTACTATGTGCCAGGAACTGTTCTGCTACTGGAAATATGGTAACAAAGAAAAATGACAACATTCCCTGCCTCACTGAGTTTACACTGTGGAAAGCAAGTAAAAAAAATAAAGTAAAATATATAGTATTCCAGACATTGATAACGCTGAGAAGAAAATTAAGCAGGAAAGGCAAGTAGACAGCATGTGAATGCAAATTTAAAGGCTGGTCAGGCAAGACCTTAATGAGATATTTGATAAAAGACTTGAAAAAAGTGAGCTTATAATTCTGGTGAACTTTCTGGGGAAACAGCACTTTAGGCAGAGGAAAGAGAACAGCAAAGGCAAAAGCCTTGAGGTACAACTGTCCTGAAATGTCCTGAAATGGTGTGGAGGCTCAGGTGAAATGGTAAAGTGAGCAAGGGGGAAATTAGATGGAGAAATTGGTTAAAAGGGTAATGGAAAAGTATTAAGGAGAGAGACCCAACTTCATAGGCCTTTCTGTGGACTGACTTTTACTTTGAAGGAGATGGGAAGCACTGGAACATTTTAAACAGTGGGTAGCATGATCTACTCACTTTTTAACAGACCATATTGCTGTGCCAAAGATAGTTGGGATATGAGGCATAATAAGGTGTGAAATAGGGAGGCATGTTGAAAGGTTATGGCAATTATCCAGGTGGGTTATAATCCTGGTGACATTGACTATGGTGATAGCAATAAGAGTGATAAAAAATTATGAGGTTTTAGGTACAATGTGAAGATGGAACCAACAGATTTTCTAATTGAGTGGATGGGGAGATCATTGGTGTCCTTAACAAGAGGACTTTGGGTGGCATGGAAGGAGCATATACCTTTTTATAGTGGGTTTAAGATAGATGAGGAAGAAAGGAATTGAACATAGATTATAGACAACATGTCTTAAGTGTTTTTGCATTAAAGAGATGGTAGTTAGAGAGGAAATGGGGTCAAGAGAAGATTGTTTTTATTTTAACAAGAAGAAACAACAGCCGTTTTACATTGATGTTAATGATAGAGCAGTAGTGGAAACTGATAGGAGAAAGAGAAAATAACAGCCAACCAATACAGTAGGTGAGAGAGAATGGGAGCTAGTGCACAACAGAAACAGTTGTTCAGTTAGGAGCATGGACAGTGAATTAATACTAATGAAGGGAAAAGACAGAGTCAAGGCTGTGATGTTACAGGTGAGTAGACCGTGTGCTGTAGTTTTGGAAAGTTGTTTTTGGTCCTGTTAAAAAATAGAAAGCAAAATTTTCAGTGAAGAGTGAGACTAACAATGGCATAGGCAATGGTGGCCATGTGAGGAAAGAGGTGACAGTAAGAAGTAGTTGAAGACAAAGATCAAAAGCAAAATAGAGAGCGAGGTGGTAGTGGGGAACTCACTACTTAAGTGAAGCTGTGGGAATAAGTGATGGAGGCTGTGTAAAGAACATTGTTGTTGGAGAGAAAGACAAGGCCAAAATATCATGGATCTACACATTGAAATCAATCAACAAGAAGCATAATAGCAAGCATTTTGCAGAAAACAAAAGTTAGAAGCTGAAATTCTCAAGTTTTAATAAAGAGTTTGGTTTGAGGTTTAAACCTCTGTTTTCATTTTTATTGAACACACAGTCATCATTTCAAAAATGTTTATATTTCTCAAATCGTTGCCTTATTTTCTTTCATCTTTCTTTAAACAAGAATTTATGACTAACCTATGATGAATGGGCTATATGAAGTCTTTAAATTATAAAGCATGCCCCATAATGAATCCAAACTTGAAATAGTCACTCAGTGATTTACACCTAGAATGCACAATTTATACTGGGTAGAAAAGAAAAAAAATATATCAATTTTGTTTATTTTATCCATACTTTCAGAGAAAAGAATGTTTTGAAAAGATATGGCTAGCAAATATGTCCAAACCTAAAATGTTACATGTATTGCATTTAACAACTGCAACTGGTGAGTGTCTAGCTAGCAAAGAAAGTTAATCAAAATACTTAAGAAACAGTCATAAGTGAAATCCATCACACACCCAGCAAGTCACCTTGGGCTATCAATCACGAGCAAGATGCCAACTGTGAATTACATGAATATTTGGGTGTGAGAGGGCATCATCAATAACACCCAGTGTTAATAGAAAACCATCAGACCCATGCTCAATTGCCCACTGGAAATGGTCATTGATCTCTTATGGCATGACAAAGACTTACGAATTCTGGACACTATTTTGAAGCAGGTCTCTACATGCTGCCTTTTCAAGCAGCTGCAAGATTAATAAATCTCCAGCTACTTTTAGTATCATATGGTTTAGCCCTTTCCAAATTGGATACTGGGGAAAGGATATATAGGTTTAAAGAGGGATCTAAGTTGATATTGAAGTGCAGAAAACTACATAGTGGAATAGGAATCCAACTAGTGTGAGCTATTATTTTGGTCCATTTTACATTGTTATAACAAGATATCTGAGGCTGGGTAATTTATAAATGAGAGAAGTTTATTTGGCTTATGATTCTGGAGGCTGGGAAGTCCAATAAACATGATGCTGGCATCCACTTGACTTCTGATGAGGGCCTTATGCTGCATCACAACATGACAGGGAAACAAAAGGGAAAGCCAGTGTGTACGGAGAGTCATGCAAGAAAGGCTAGGCTCACTTATAACAACCTGCTCTCTTGAAAACCAATTCATTCCAGAGAGAGAGAGAGAACTCGTTCTCATGTAAGGGCATTAATCAATCTGGTCATGGGGCAGTGCCTCCTAATTCAAATACCTGTCACTAGGCCCCACCTCCCAGTACTGCCGTATTGGGAATAAAATTTCAACATGAGTTTTGTTACGGGCAAACCAGATCCAAATCATAACAGACATATCTCAAGTTGTAAGTCTGATCCCTAAAATGAAAAACACAAACTGAATACAGTAATATTTACTACCATTTGAAGACTCCAAGATACTTGAATTCTGACCAATTCAAATTTTAAGGGATCTCAGCTTAAGGCATGAGAAATTCCACAAACCATAAAGTATTTAGATTTATCTTTGGTTTGTGCATAGCAATGACTCTAGTAAGCATTTAGTAAGCATTTTCATTTGCTTTTTTTTTTTTTGAGATGGAGTTTTGCTGTGACACTCAGGCTGGAGTGTAATGTCACAATCTCAGCTCACTGCAACCTCCACCTCCCAGGTTTAAGCGATTCTCCTACCTCCACACACACCTGCCACCACACCCAGCTAGTGTGTGTGTGTGTGTGTGTGTGTGTGTGTATTTTTAGGAGAGATGGGGTTTCACCATATTGGCCAGCCTGGCCTTGAACTTCTGACCTCAAATCTGCTCACCTTGGCCTTTGCTACTTCTTAAAAAAAAAAAAAAAATTGCAAGAAACTAAGGACCATTTTAGAATGTGTATACATTAAGAGAAAAGAAATTCATCAAATTAGCAAAAATATGGGTGATTTTAGAAAAAGGAGGAAGTTTGATGAACATTATATATGTGTGTGAACTAGTAGGGATAGGCATGGATTGATTTACAAACTTTGAAACATATAACCTATCACCCTTTATTTCTATCTACATCATAGAGGAAACTCCAAAAAGAAAATTATCTATTGTTCTAACAAAACCTTTATAAGATTCTTGCAGAAAATAAACATGACTATTACAAAGAACATTTTCCCCAGTTGCACATGAGGAGACTGACATTATATTATGAATATTATATGATGTTATACATTTGTGATGAGACAGCTATTGACTCATGAGAGAAACAAGGACAAAGATGTATTCAAACCAAAGAGAAAGTCAGAGTTAAAAATGTGGAGTAGAACAAAGCTACTGGAGCAAGAATTTTGATACTTATGTTTAATATAGAGAGTAAGGAGGGACTGAGTCAACCAAAAAGAAACTGCTAGAAAATGACTTTTGAAATTTAATGCTAAGCTGACAAAAAAGCTGATTCAGAATGCCCATCATGTATAATGCAGAGTGAGAAGAAACTAGTTCAGTTTTTTTATTTATATTTTATTTGTTTTTCTTCAAAGCTAACATTGTAGATTTAGAGAGAACAGAGTTGTTTTATATTGGATGTTACATTGGGAACCTAATTAGAAAAGGCCCTAGTTTTCTCCCTGGCAGCTAAGGGAACTATCTTAGTCAGACATATAATAACAAAATATGCAATGACCGAGAATTCCGAAATCTAGTTGTTCTTTGCAGCAAAACCGCCAACCTATACATTTGCCTGCCTATGCATCTTTTGAATTCTAATATTTTTTCTTGTAAGTTTCTCCTTCTATTGAGGCCAAGCATGTGATCTTCTGAAAGCACTCTTGAAGAGCTGGTGAGAGGAGGTTGAGAAAATGCAAGGAAAACTACTACTGAGCCAGCTCATTATTCAACAGCCCTGTGCTGCCCCTCAAACTTTCCTGCTGTCTTCATTCTAGATACATGGGGTAATTGCACTTCCTCACCTCCTTAACGTGAGGAATGATCACGTGATTTTCTTTAGCAAATAGAATGTGAGTGGAGGTGATACGTCATCTATGGTAGAAGCATTGAATCGTCACTGTGAGACTTTTCAGAACATTTTTTTTTTTTTTGCTGCTATAATCATGGAATCATGTATTGATGTGGAGAGGCAAAGATGAGCCATGACAGAGGACAGCTGCCTGGAGGGTCACCAAACATACAGTACACCTTGCATGAACAAGACTTAAACCCTTGTTTCCTGCCACTGGTATTTGGGGGTTGTTTATTACTGTGCTATACCTTGCCTATCCTGACTATTACAAATTCCAACTTCCCCAGATGCTCAGAAAAAAACAAAAGAAATATTTTAGGTCCTTGGTGTCAGCAATGGTGAACAATAATGGGAGTTTTATGTTAGCTGGCTCAATTGCAACTTTATCACAAAAGTTTACAAGACCACCTTTTTCTGTTTTTTATTAAAGTATAACACTTAATGAAACTATTTACTTAAAACTTCATATCTAATAAAGTTGGTTATGAAAAGCTATTCTACTGACCCTCATTTGGTACTCACTCATCTCTACTTGCTAGACTTTCTTTGAATTACAAGCCCTTTAATGGAATGCCAATTTAGCCTAAGTTTCTTAGATTCCTTCCCCGCCTTTTAATTTAGATATAAAATAGGATTTCATTTTCATCTTCTTCCTGTATTCATTTCATAGGACTTATTTCTAAACACTTATATGCTATAGATCTGGGGTCAAGAAGATAAATAGGCCAGACAGTAAATATTTTCAGCTTTGCAGACCATACAATCTCTGCTGAAACTTCTCCACTCTGTCATTGTGGCATGAAAGCTGCCACAGACAGTAATCAACAAGTGAGAATGTTAATTTACAGAAATAGGAAGAATGTTATTTTTGGCCATGAGCCAAATCTAGCTTTAGATACTACTTCCAGTTTATATCACATCCATGTAATTCCACGTTATCAGCTATCATTATAGCATATTTTGAAACTATGTTAATCAAATCACCATTCCATCTGACATCTTATCTGATGCTCTCCACAGCCATGAAATAGAACACATATCCTATTTATGCTGGAAACTCCAGATTTAATATCCTTTAAAAATATAATTTCTCACAATACAAGCTACATAGAACTAGATATTAAAAAGAAAAAAACCGATATAAATTTTATATCTTTGTAGGATATTCAGAAGCCCATTTTTTCCTGATATTATATTTTAAATGGACTTCTTTATGTAAACATAATTTTTTGTCCCATACTAAAACCAAGAGATAAAAATCTTAGTGGGATAAAGGAATGAAATGGATCACAGCCAAAGCAAAACAGAAATAGATCTTTAAAACTGTTTTTAGAAAATGAAATTATGACTGACATGACATAACATCTCTCCATCAGGAAAACGCTAATCCATGTCAAATTAGTTCTGTGTTTGTTCAAAATAAAATGTCCCTGAAATAGTCACATATAAATGAGACAGTTGAAAAGAAGAATAAAGGAAGAAAAAGAAAAAAAAAATGTATGCATGCATATCTGAAACTGTTAAGAGGAAAACAAAACAATTTTACTCTTTTAAATTTTAATCTCAAATTAATTTATTTTAATGCAACATATTTTGAATTACTGGGACAAAGAAGCAAACAAGGAAGCCAGCCATGACAAATGTAGTTATGTGGAGCATGTAGTTATGTGAAGAAATGAATTATAATAAGACACAAGGCTATTTTTGTTTCCTGCTTCAAATAGCATGTATATGGAGGAAGAAGATATATGTATCATATAACAGTGCAGTGTCTCAGAAGCACACCCAGGACTCTAATTAAAATCAATTTTATTGGCTTAGAAAATACATATCTGAACTTTGTCTTTTAAGGTATGTAGATTTTTCTTGCATAGACTGCTGAATACACTGGTTAGTTAGTTTCTAAATGAACTGGGATGAGTTTTCCATCTGACTGTTTCTATGCTCACTCAGAATATAATAAGGACAAGATCTTCAAAGGGAGGCAAGTAGCTCGAGGGAGGTTGGAAAGCTTCAGGAGTAAAGTGATCATGTGTTGCTGTGTCCCTCCCAATTGTGGAAGTGTTTCTAAGATCAAGCTGCTTTGACTGCAGTGTAACGGCCACAAAGCTGGAGATGTCACTGAGACACTGAGCAGGTCTGAACACTGAAAGTGGAGTGGCTGACCGATTTTCACATAGACAGACTGGATCAAAGCTTGCTCTCCTACTACCATCTCTGTCAGCTTGTGCAAATTATTTAATCATACAGAGTTTTGGCTTTCTCAACTATTAGGTTGAGCTATCTGAAACTGTGAATATTAGACTATATTTTTATTTATTTAAGTTCTGGGGTACATGTGCAGGATGTGCATGTTTGTTACATAGGTAAATGTGTGCCATGGTGGTTTGCTACACCCAACAACCCATCACCTAGGTATTAAGCCCAGCATGCATTAGTTCTTTTCCCTAATGCTTTCTCCACCCCTGACCTCCCCTGACAGGCTCCAGTAAGTGTCATTCCCTTCCCTGTGTCCACATATTCTCATTGTTCAGCTTCCACTTATAAGTGAGAACATGTGGTGTTTGATTGTCTGTTCCTGCATTAGTTTGCTGAGGATAACAGCTTACAGTTTCATCCATCTCCCTGCAAAGGACATGATCTCTTTCCTTTTTAAGGCTGCATAGTATTCCATGGTGTATATGTACCATATTTTCTTTATCCAATTTATCATTGATGGACATTTGGGTTGATACCATGTCTTTGCTGTTGTAAATAGTGCTGCAGTGAACATACTTGTACATATATCTTTGTAATAGAATTCCTTTGGGTATATACCCAGTGATATGGTTTGGCTCTGTGTTGTCCCCACCCAGATCTCATCTTGAATTGTACTCCCATAATTTTCACATGCTGTGGGAGGGATCTGGTGGGAGATAATTGAATCATGGGGGTGGTATCCCCCACTGTTCTCATGGTAGTGAATAAGTCTCACAAGATCTGATGGTTTTATAAGAGGTTTCCGCTTTGGTTTCTCTCTCATTCTCTCTTGCCACCACCGTGTAAGAAGTGCCTTTCACCTTCTGCCATGATTGTGAGGCCTTCCCAGCCATGTGAAACTGTGAGTCCAGTAAACCTATTTTTCTTCCCGGTCTCAGGTATGTCTTTATCAGCAGTGTGAAAATGAACTAATACACTAATGGGATTGCTGAGTCCAATGGTATTTCCAGTTCTAAATTTTTGAGGAATTGCTACACTGTCTTCCACAATGGTTGAACTAATTTACATTCCCACCAACAGTGTAAAAGCTTTCCTCTTTCTCCACAACCTGATATTATATGGTTCAAACTATGTAGTACAGAACTAATAGTTTTTATATTATTGGTGGCTGTCATTAAATAGAATGTTCTTATAACCTATGAGTATGCATAAATGTACTTATAATTTCTTTAAATTCCTCAAATAAAAATTATTAATTAGAAAGTATTATGTAATAATGGTTACAATCTGTCACTTTTAATCAATTTATGTCTATAGATCAATTAATAATTGATCAGTTAATGTTTATTTTCAAAGAAATACAAATTGCACATGAGAATGATTTATTCAGTCATGAATATACTCTGCATTCCTAAAGTTTACTTTATCACTGGTGGAGCACTTGCCAAGTCATGACATGGTCTGTCCAACAGTATGCTCCGCTGATATCATATTAGTACACATGTTTGAAACCTGTCTTATTCTAAGTTAGTTTAGGTTTGTTAACCTGATACTGATGAGTTCTGCCCAGATGTTCCAATGACCATCTCACTTGTGTCCTCTGTCTCCATAAACAAGCCTAGAGAAGAGATCTAATATTGATTGAAATGATATCCGTGTCTTCCACAGGCATTCAGTTCCAGTGAAGCTCAGTAATATAGCTAAGAAACACTCAGAAGATATTTGTTGAAAAAATAAAATTTTTTAAATATACCCATTGAAAGTTACTTATTTACCTCTTTACTGAGTGCATATTTTTATAATATAAGCTTCTATAGTGCTAAAGTAAAACCTGAGGATTTTGGCCAATTATCCATCTGATATCTTTAAATTGAATAAACCCAAGGGGATAAGAGGTATTTATATGGTGAGGGAATAAAAAGCATTTCAGAAGAAAGTGGTCACTATCTCTAGGTTTATAAAAGAACCTGTAATGGGTAGTTTGAGAGCTGAAGAAAAAGAGTATAAGCCATAACTGATAATAAGATGTGACAGAATTGCTCATAGGATTTATAATTACTATTAACCCAGCTAAAGCAGTTGGCTTGCATTGCATTGTAGCAAATTGCAGGTGTTGCAATGTATCCCCTCTGAAAATTTCACACAATGTTTTTTAGATTATTAAAATTTAAAGCACTGTAGGAAAACATTTAAAGTCAGAAGGAATCTTCATTCTTGTTTTTTATATGTGGAGTTTACTGAAGGTGACATCAGTGGGAGAGGCTATAAACCTCAACAGTTTCAATCATACAGTGCAAACTAGAGGCTACTAAATATTTTATTGCTCTTTCATTCTTATTTATTCCACAGGTTTCAGACTATTCTCCTAGAAATAACTGGCAGTGTATCCTGAACCTTGGTAAATTCTGTAGAGCTTCCTGCTCCCTTAGAAACTATGTTGAGATCAAATATCTTGACCAAATTTTAAGAGAAAACAAATGGTCCCTTTAGACACCCACCTCTTGCCTCCTAGTGGGCTTCATCTACTTCCTGGAGAAGCAGCGTCCTTCTCATGCCTTCAGAATCCATCTTCTAGAATGGGTTTCTTTGGCATCCATTTTTGTATTTTACAAATTATTTTATCATTATTTTATAGCTTCCAATAATGGTAGTTAATAGAATAATGCACAGTTTTCTTGGTGATAATTACTTATCTTCAGCTGTAAGCCCATAAGAATGGCCAGTGATGCAAATTTTAAGCATTTTAATATGTTTATATAAGGCTATCTGTCATAAATCAATCAAAAAGCACCTACTCTTGCCCAGAAGCACACTAGGTGTCGTGGAGCATTACAACATAAGATGAAAGTTCTGCCACAAAATGACATCTGATTTAGTAATGCCCAGCTGCTAGAGGAAAATTGTCCAAAGGCCAAAACTTGCAAAAGCCAACCGAGTACAATGGGAGCCTATGGTGTTTGCCAACAAATAATAATCCAGCAGAGATCTCATTCAGGAGGCAAAAATACTCCATAACAGCTTTGTATAGAGAAGCAAAGGAAAGGAGGAAGGGAAGGAGGGATTTACAACAGAAAGTCCTGGACATAAAAACACTTAGTTATAATTCCACAAGTATTTTGTAGAGTGAACATTTGAAGAGGTTTTTGAATAGTAATCTTGTTTTTCTCCTTCTGCCAAGAACCACGTGTAGCTATCTTGTTGAGGCTACTTTTTTGGAGATTGGTTAGCTTGATAGTCTTGAGCCCGGGAAATAAGTACAGCAGTCTGGGTCAATATCTGGAAAAAAAATGCTTCTCAATTCTTCTCTTACCTTCTCCCTGACACCTCTCAAATTACATTTATGCCAAAATGCACAGCAATGAATGGTAGCATGAACCAGAAAACAATGTAGACAATAGCAGCAACCCCTGGAGTACAGAGCTGGGAATAAAGTGAACTTACTTACTGACAATGAAGATATGGGATGATGGCCTCTTTTGGAGCTGGGATGGCCAACAGATGCCCATGGGACAAATTTAACCAACAAATTAATTGTATTTGGACTGCACAGACTTAGATCACAAAATAGTTTTCAAACTTTTTGAATTCACTCCCAACTAACTTCACCTAAATCTATGATGTCTAATTCCCTGCAACATTAAGTGATCTGACAACACTGGTCCTCTATTTCTCATCCTTACCACATCGGCTGGAATGAAGTAACAGGTGCCCTCTTTAGATCAAGTATGCCCTCTCCATGTTGCTGCCAACTCATTACTTCTATTGGCTCCATGATCATTTACCCTTTCCTGACACCTGTAGATGTTTGAAATGGAGCTCTGAATTAGACTTACACGTAACTCTGAGCATCATCCAGTGAACCGGCTACTGTCCTGCTTGGGTGTCTTGAGCTCATCCTAGTCTAGGCATGGGGTTAGGAAGGAATAAGAGAGACGGATAATCACTGGTGTTTCTGCATTTCCAGTGCTCAGCTGGTTGATTTCTTGCCTGACAATGCTGAGTGTGCAAGAATTTAAGCATCAGAAATATTTCTCTCAAAAAAATAAAGCCTGATTAATGATTATTGATTTTTTTATGTGTACACATTTTTAAGATACATGTGATTTTTTTCTTTTTGGAAACATGGTTTTCCTGCGTTGCTCAGGCTTGAATGCAGTGGCACAATCGTAGCTCACTGCAGCCTCAACCTCCTGGGCTCACGTGATCCTCCTGACTCAGCCTCTGGAGTAGTTGGGACTACAGGCACATGCCACTACACTTGGCTGATTTTTATCTTTGAATTTTTTTTTTTGTTGTTGCATAGATGGGATCCCACTATGTTTCCCAGGCTAATCTCAACCTTCTGGGCTCAAGCAGTCCTCCCACCTCACCTTCACAAAGTGCTGGAATTACAGGTGTGAGCCACCAGACCCAGTCATGTGAAATTTTGTTATATTTAATGTGCAGTGATCAAGTCAGGTTATTTAGGTTTTTTGTTTCTAGAGACATGGTTATTTATGGTGTCCACCACCTGAGTACAATACATTTATTGTGTAGGCATTCCACTCTGTTATCAAACATTGTGTTTATTACTTCTATCATTCTGTGTGTTTGTATTCTTTCGCCCAGTTCTCTTTATCCTCCCCCATCCTCCCCACTCACTTTTTCCACTCTCTGTTATCTATCTTTCCACTCACTACCTCCATGTGATCAAATTCTGTAGCTCCACATAGAAGAGAGAACATGTGATATTTGTCTTTTTGTGTCTGGCTTATTTCACTTAAGATCATATCCTCTAGTTCCATCCATGTTGATGAAAACTATATAATTTTATTTTTTATGGCCAAGTATTATTCCACTTTGTATATATACCACATTTTCTTTTTGCATTCATCTGCAGATGAACACTTAGCTTGATTCCATATCTTTTCGAGTGTTAACAGTGCTGTGATAAACATGTGAATGCAGTTATCCCTTTGATATGTGGATTTCTTTTCCTTTGAGAAGATACCTAGTAGTAGGATTGCTGGATTGAACGGTAATTCTATTTTTAGTTTTTTGAGAAATCCCCATACCAGTTTTGCATAGTGGCTGTACTAGTTTACATACGCATCAATGGTGTGTAACAGATCCCTTTGCTCCACATCCTTGTCAGCAACTATTATTTTCTGTCTTTTTAGTAATAGTCATTCTGATTGGGGTAAGATGATATCTCATTGTGGTTTTGTATTTCACTGACAATAAATGATATAGAGCATTCACAGAAGCTTTTTAGTTTAATTAAGTCCCATCTATACTTTTGTTTTTGCTGCCTGTCCTTTTAAGGTCTTAATTATACATTCTTTGCCTAGACCAACATCCAGGAGAGACTTCCCTAGGTTTTCTTCTAGCATTTATGTAGTTTTGGGTCTCATTTCTTTCTATTTTTGGATTTACTTTCATAGGAGAGAACTTTTTCCTGAAAATTCATCTACAGTGTTGGTTGAGTAGGGAATTTTGGCTTTGATTCTGAGTGTTGCCTCTGATTTTTTGTTTGTTTTGGTTATAAATGGTGTTATTGGCTTTTGTGATTTCCTCAGTGGGTTAGGGTGCAATTATTAGTGAGGTTTGTGGTAAAGTTGTGATGAGAAACGGGATGCCAGTTGGACCAGTCTGTAGGTTTCAGGGTTGGCAGCAGTGGGCTGAATGTGGCTATTTTTGTGCCCCAGTGCAATGTATGCTGGCATTTATTTTGGTGGTTAATGGCAGGCTAATCCTTGGGCCTCCAGGTATCTTGTTCAGATGCTGGTAGGGCAGTAACGAACAGGAAAAGTTGATGATTCTTTGGTTCCTGGGCAGCTGACATGACAAAGGCATTGGTAATAGCAGTGGTGGGTTGATTTTCTAGCTCTCAAGTGATGTGTGTTGATGTTGGCAGTGGCTGCAATGAGCTGGGCAGGCCAGTTTCCAGGCCAACAGGTGACACTTGTAGCCGAGGTGGTAGCATATGGAAGTTTAAGCTCAACCACGTGCCCCTGTGAAGTATGTCCAGGTGCCCAAATGGTGGATTGGGTTGGGCAATCCCTAGGACCCTAGAGTATGTGCTCTGTCTTTGAAGATGGGAAGGAAACAAGACTGGGTAGGCTTGGGCTTAAGCCTCTCAACGATGAGAGCATTCACAAGCCATGGTGGGAAGGGGTGGGGGGTGGTAATAGTCATGTTGAGGTCCCACTAATGAAGAGAATGGGACCACCCTCAATGGCCACAGCCTGGGCAAGCTAGTGGGAATTCTACATCCCTATTAGTCCTGGTGAAGCTTGACCCCAACCCCTAAAAATGGTCACTCAAGCCTAGCTTGTACCCTAACCCTGACTCTAGGAGCCTCTGTCCAGCTCATGAACCAGTACTAGTAGCAACATGTATCCTGTTTGCATCCCAGTCTCCATACTGGGAGTGCTCACTTCCTGGCACTGGCAGCCGCAGTCCATGCCTCACTTGGTTCTCAGCCCCAGCTGTGGGAGTGCTCCCAGCTTACATGGCAGTTTCTACAGCAACTGCCCAAGTTTCCATAACATTATAGTACTAACATTGTTGGGCCCCTGTCTAACAAAATGGCAAAAGCTAGGTTGAAAAATGGCACCTTGCTAGAACCATTTAGGTCTCAGAAAGTGTGTGGAACCTAGCAAGAGCTTTTTCTCTGGAGTAGTTCTGTCCCACGGTCTTCTGGCAGCTCCCTATGTTAGTTTCAGGGCTTGAGGGGGGATCAAGGGGCTCTCCCATAGCCAGATTTGCATCATCTCACCGTGATCCTCAGTGGGTTAGGGTGTAATTATTAGTGGGGTTTGGCTTCGTGAAGATGTGAGCTTCTGGAAGTCTCACTCTTTCCCCATGTTGGGAAGTCACTCCTGAGTCTCAGCCAATCTTGGCCAAGCTGGCTGCCTCTCTTCCTTTTTGGTGTTTCTTGTCACTTCTCTGTTGAATTCCAGCATTGTCTCTTGGATAATGTATGATAAGGTATTTGAAGTATGACTGTCTATATACTATTTTGGTTCTTCTAAATAGAAGAGGTGACAATGAATTACTTCTAATAAGCCATCTTGAAGCCCCATCTGTCACTGATTTTTCTCAGGTTACATGATCTATGTGTCAGACACTGACTCTTGGGTTTTATAAGTAAAAGTAATAATAACAAGACAAATTACAATGTTCCAGCCACACTGGAACATTATCATACTTCTTATCACACTTCTTATCTCATTTAGTTCCTCCAACAACCCTAGAAGATAACAGTGGAAGTCTGCTGTTTTTAGCTGCCCAGGGTTCTTTCTGCCTTCTCTTGGCAATAATATCCTTATTTCTCTTGAAAGAATTATTTATCACCTCCCAAATATTGGCAATTTTTTCAGGGCTATCAATCACTGTATTCTCCCATAAGCCACCAAGGGTGGGTATATTACCCAACCATGCCCAAGAAAATCCTATTGAGGATTTGCATCTCGAGCAGAATGGTGCTAGCACAGAAAAAGTTTTAGTCAGATTCATCTCCATAGTGCTGGCCAGAAAAGATCTTATATGAGTTTTTAACCCAGGTACTAGAACTACCATGGTTCCTATATTTTCAGATGTAAGCTACCCCCTATTCTTTCAATTAATTTATTTTTTGCTTCAGTTAGCTCGCAAAAGCATTCACTGCTATAACCCAATGTGTTATGAGGAAATAATTAACTTTTAAAAAATCAACTGCATCTTTGGAAGGGCATGTTTATGACATTGTGCAAATCGAAAAAACATACAATATGGAACCCTACCCATTAATAGTTGCATCTCAGGTTCAGCTCTTTTGACCCTGAACAAGTTAGTTCATTTTTCTACAGCTCAGTTTTTTTAGTTATGAAATGGGGATAATAATACTGTATTGCTAATTTTTCAAAGTTGTTATAAGAAATTATTTCTGTAATACATGCATAACAGGTAGAAAAACATCTAAAATATTAGTTGTAGTTGTTTTAGTTTTTGTTATTATTATTACTTTTATTATCCAAAGATTCATTCAAATAGACTGTCCTGGCAAGCTTTTCGAAAGGTCTTCTACCACCTTAATGTTATTTTGGGCAAGCTATCACAAAATATGTTTGGCTAGCTTTGCCTTATGTTGCGTAATGTCTTTTGAAAATTCATCCTTACAACTCCATTTTTATTGTATATTTTCCTCCTTGAATGAGAGAAAAGGGAGATTTTCTTTTCTTTCTCATTTGTAATTTTCACAGTCATAAGCAGAGGAAGTTTTATATTTGCCATGGACATAGAATTGATCCGGTAAGAATATTACCTGAGAGAATGGTTTCTTGGGAGTAGAACAGTAAGTGTTATAATTTCATAAAGAAATCAATAAGCTTAATTAGCATAAATTCTGTTCTGAATTTGATATGAAGAAAATTTAGAGGAGAAAATGATGCTTGTTCACATTCTAATTTCAGAGAAATGTTTTCTTCCAATTCTATATAACAAGGCAGATATTCTGCATATTAAATATACTATAGACATATATTTTCACTATAAAATATGACATATAATTTCCTTGAAACTGGAATTTATATTTTCTTTACCTTTGTCTCCCCACAGTACAGAGCCTTTCAGAGAAGAGATGTACAATGAACATTTATTCCAAGTATGAAAAAAGGTTGAATATATGAATATGGACATTCTTTCTCCAGTTGGCTCAGGAAATGTATATGCCATCAACAGTCTGTGACTAATCATAAATGTCTGGATACTGTTTTAAATGGAATTGGGAAAATAAATGCAAAGAAATATTTGCTGATTCTAATGATCAATGAATTGATAACAAAGCTTTCTCTAAAACTTGTTGCTAGATAATGCGATTGTTAAGTTCTCCATGTTTGAGAAGTTGTTTCATAAGTTGACTGCCAAAATCCAGCCAATTCACAGATCATAAGAAGTTTAAAAATTACAACTATGCTGTATAGCCTAATCAGGATTCCAAAATATCTCTAACAAGCCGGTAAAAAAAAAAAAAATCGGCCACATTTAACAATATACAATTAGACATAGGTAAATAGAAAGTTTTTTCACTTAGAAGAAGAAAGGAAAAAAGAAAAGAGAGACAGAAAGATTAAAGAGAATGAAATAAAGAGAGAAAAGAGAGGGAAAAAGAAAAAAGGAAGGAGAGAGAGGATATAAGAGTGAAGTAAAGAAATCATTCAAGCTAGAATTTGACACCAGAAAGAAATACCAGTAAGCAATGTAGCCAATTTAAATAATAATGTGACATTCCTAAAGAAGCTAGTTACTTTAAGCTATATCATCTAAGATATACTTTCTGAACAAGTGGAATCACAGTTTATTTTACTCTTTACTAAAGCCTCACCTGAAATGTTGGAATATTGTGTTCGCTTCGGTATTAGCACATTTTAAAGACATTGATAAGTGAGAGTGTATTCATGGGGTTTTTAAAAGGAAATTGAAATATTTAAATAAAGAAAAGCAGGCTACAAAGTGACAAGACTTGAATATTTAAAGAGCTGTCATACAATACACTATTTATACTACTCTTATGTAGCCCCAAACAGGACTAAAATTAATGGGTACCTGTTATAATACAGATTTAGACTTTCAATAATAAAGCGAGTTCATTAGAATTGCCATATAGCAAGATGCAGAGAATCATATTTTCCAAAATGACCACAGTAATATTTTTGGTTTCACATATTCTCCAAAACCTTGTCACTCTCCATTAGGAGGTGACGTCTATTCCCTAATCCATGAATTTGGCAGGCTTATATCTGCTTCAATCTAGGGTGAAAGTTATGCTGTGTAATTTTTAAGGCCAGGTTATAAACAATATAGAACTTCTACCTGGCTGTCCCTCAGGACAATAGCCTTCAAAGCCCAGCCTCCTTGTTGTAGAGAAGCTCAGGTAACATGAATGGATCACATGTTGGTATAGCCCACAGCCCTAGCTAAAATCTAAGACTGCAATTAGCATAAACCCCCAGACATGTGAGTTGTGATCCTTGAAATGATTTCAGCCTTTAAGTCTTCCAACTGAAGTTCTAGACATCCTGGAACAAAGACAAGCAATACTTAAAAGAATATAGAGAAAATAATTTCAACACTAAGCCAAGTTCTCACAGTAAGTCTTCAGAAGTATCACATTGCTCAGATTTGTAACTAATTTCTAGCTCTTCTGGTACCCGTTTTATACAATAATTTATCCTGACTCACTCCATTGCCACTGCCAATTGAAATAATAGAAATGCTAAAAAGTCAATAAAGAATTGAAAACCACTCAACTAAGGATCATTGCCTCTATGAGCTTAGCATGAGCTTCTGACAGATATGAGCTTTTCTGCCAGCTGCTACTCAAGAGCCAAGCAAAACTTTAGGGTGCCCATTAAACGAAGTCCCCTTTGGCTGCCTGAAAAGATTTCTAAGGAATTTGGATGAAATGGAATCTTTCACACATTTTTTTACTTGAGCCTAAACTTTTAAGCTTACTTAAATTTAATAAAATTCTATGTAGAGATTGTGATGATCTATCTCTATTTTTTTAATCAACATGTTGAATTCCTAGGGAAAAAATATTATTGCATCTCTTCCAAGTTTTGGTATCAGGATCATGCTGGCCTCATAGAATGAGTTAGGGAGGAGTCCTTCCTCCTCCACTTTTGGTAATAGTTTCAGTAGGAATGCTACCAGCTCTTCCTTACACATCGGGTAGAATTTAGCTGTTAATCTGTCCAGCCCTGGGCTTGTTTTGGTTGGTAAGCTATTTTCACTGACTCAATTTTGGAGCTCATTACTCTTCAGGGATTCAGCTTGTTCCTAGTTCAGTCTTGGGAGGGGGTATGTGTCCAGGAATTTATCCATTTCTTCTAGATTTTCTAGTTTGCGTGCATAGAGGAGTATATAACATTACCAGATATTTATTTATATTTCTGTGGGTACAGTGGTAAGAACCATTTTGTCATTTCTAATTGTGTTTATTTGGATTCAATAAAGAAAATTATTGTCTTCCTACTGGTCTGTTTTATTAATTTTTTTGAAAAAGACAAAACTCCTGAAGTCATTGATTTTTTTTTTAAATGACTTTTTGTGTATCAGTCTCTTTCAGTTCAGCTCAGATTTTGGTTATTTCTTGTCTTCTGCTAGTGTTGAGGTTGGTTTGCCCTTGGTTCTCTAGTTCTTTTAGTTATGATGTTAGGTTGCTAAATTGAGATCTTTCTCTCTTTGATGTGAATGTTTAGTGCCATAAATTTTCTTCTTCACACTACCTCAGTTGTGTCCCAGAGATTCTGGTATGTTGTATCTTTGTTCTCATTAGTTTCAAAGAATGTCTTGATTTCTACCTTAATTTCATTATTTACTCTAACATCATTCAGGAGTCGGTTATTTAATTTCCATATAATTGTATGGTTTTGGGCAATTTTCTTAGCCTAGATTTCTAATTTTATTGCTCTGTTATCTGAGAGAGGTGTGATATCAGTTCTTTTACATTTCCTGAGGATTGTTTTACATCCAATTGCGTGGTCAATTTTAGAATAAGTGCTATGTGGCAATGAGAATAATGTATATTTGGCTGTTTTGGGGTGGAGGGTTCTGAAGATATCTTACAGGTCCATTTGATCCAGTTCTGAATTCAGGTCCAGAATCTCTTTGATAATTTTTCGCCTTGATAATCTGTCTAATACTGTCAGCGGAATGTTGAAGTCTCCCACTATGATGCAAAAATCCTCAACAAAATACCAGCAAATAAAATCTAGCAGCACATCAAAAAGCTTATCCACCAGATCAAGTAGGCTTTGTTCCTTGAATGCAAGGTTGGTTCAGCATACACAAATCAATAAATGCAATTAATCACATAAACAGAACTAAAGACAAGAAAAACACATGATTATCTCAATAGATGCAGAAAAGGCTCTTGATAAAATTGAATATCCCTTTATGTTACAAACTCTCAATAAAGTAGGTATTGAAGGAACATACCTCAAAACAGGAGCTATCTATGACAAAGCCACACTCAACATCATACTGAATGGGCAAAAGCTATAAGCATTTTCTTTGAAAACCAACATAAGACAAGGATGCCCACTCTCACCTCTCCTATTCAACATTGTATTACAAGTCGTGGCCAGAGCGATCAGGCAAAAGAAAGAAATAAAAGGCATCAAAATAGGATAAGAAGAAAACTATATCTATTTGCAGACAACATGATTCTATATCTAGAAAACCCCATAGTTTCAGCTTAAGCTGATAAACAACTTCAGTGAAGGCTCAGGATACAAAATCAATGTACAAAAATCATTAGTGTTCCTATACACCAACAACAGTCAAGCTGAGAGCCAATCAGGAACACAAACCCATTCACAATTGTCACAAAAATAATAAAATACCTAGGAATATAGCTAATTATGGAGGAGAAAGATCTCTGCAATGAGAACTACAAAGCACTCTTCAAATA
This sequence comes from Cheracebus regulus, assembly GCA_963574635.1. NCBI lineage: Eukaryota > Metazoa > Chordata > Mammalia > Primates > Pitheciidae > Cheracebus > Cheracebus regulus. The sequence continues at coordinate 111,338 of CAUYQU010092659.1, forward strand.
AATCAGAGATGACACAAACAAATTGAAAAACATTCCATGCTCATGGATAGGAAGATTCAATATCATTAAAATGGCCATACTAACCAAAGCAATTTATAGATGAAATGTTATTCCTATCAACCAAAATGACTTTCTTCACAAAACTAGAAAAAAAAAACTATTTAAAAATTCATATGGAACCAAAAAGAAGCCCAAATAGCCAAGGAAATGCTAAGCAAAAAGAATGAAGCTGGAGTCATGCTACCTGACTTCAATCCATACTACAGGGCTACAGAAACCAGAACAGCATGATACTGGAACAAAAACAAACACATAGACCAATGAAATAGAATACAGCCCAGAAATAAGGTCACACACCTACAAGCATCTGATCTTCAATAAAGCTGACAAAACCAAGCAATGAGAAAGGACTCCATATAATTGTATGGTTTTGAGCAATTGTATGGTTTTGGGCAATTTTAAGCAATTCAGTAAAATGGTACTGGATAACTGGTTGACCACATGCAGATTGAAAATGGACCCCTTTCTTACACCATATACAGAAATTAACTCAAGATTTAAAGAATTAAATGTAAAACTCAGAACTATTAAAATTTGGGCAATACCATTCTGGATATAAGAACAAGCAAATATTTCATGATGGAGAACATGAAAAGCAATTGCAACAAAAGCAAAAATTGACAAATGGGATCTAATTAAACTAAAGAGCTTCTGCAAAGCTAAAGAAACTATCAACAGAGTAAAAAGTATCAACTGACAAAATGACAGAAAAATTTTGGAAACTATGCATCTGACAAAGTTCTACTACTATTCAGCATCTATAAGAAACTTAAATTTACAAGAAATAACTACATTAAAGAGTGGGCAAAGGACATGAATGGAGACTTTCACAAAAAAGACATATGTGTGGCCAAGAAATATATGCAAAAAAGCTCAACATCTCTGATCATTAAAGAAATGCAAATCAAAACCACAGTGAGATACCATCTGACACCAGTCAGAATGACTATTATTAAAAAGTCAAAAAAAGGCTGGACATGGTGGCTCACACCTGTAATCCCAGCACTTTGGGATGCCAAGGTGGGTGGATCACCTAAGGTCAGGAGTTTGAGACCAGCCTGGACAGCATAGAGAAATCTCATCTTTATAAAAAAAAATGTATATGAAAATTAGCCTGGCGTGGTGGTGGGCACCTATAGTCCCAGCTACTCAGGAGGCTGAGGCAGGAGAATCACTTGAACCTGGGAGGCAGCGGTTGCAGTGAGCCGAGATCATGCCAATGCACTCCAGCCTGGGCAACAAGGGCAAAACTTCATCTCAAAAACCAAAACAAAATCAAAAGTCAAAAAATAACAGATGCTGGCTTGGTTATGAAGAAAACGAAATGCTTATATACTATTGGTGTGAGTGCAACTAGTTCAACCATTGTAGAATGCAGTGTGGCAATCCGTCAAAGAGCTCAGAACAAAATTACCATGTGACTTAGCAATCCCATTATTGTCTAGGTGATGGGGAGGAAGGCAGCAAATCACACTGCCATGTGTGTACCTATGCAACAATCTTGCATGTTCTTCACATATACCCCAAAACCTAAAATGCAATAAAAAAAAACCACACACACACACACACACACACAGTATGTATTTTACTGTTATGATGAACACATTTCATTAAAAAACCTAGTTTGGACCTGGTACAGTGGCTCATGCTTATAATCCTAGCACTTTGGGAGGCCAAGGTGGGCAGATCACAAGGACAGAAGTTTGAGACCAGCCTGGCCAACATGGTGAAACCCCATCTCTATTGAAAATACAAAAATGAGCCAGGCATGGTGGCATGCATCTGTAATCCCAGCTACTTGGGAGGCTAAGGCAGGAGAATCACTTGAACCTGGGAGGAGGAGGTTGCAGTGAGGCCAAGATCATGCCACTGCACTCCAGCCTGGGTGACACAGTGAGACTGCATCTCAATAAATAAATAAATAACCTAGAGAAAAAAAGACACATGCATATGTTCATTGCACCACTATTCATAATAGCAAAGACACAAAATCAATCTAAAGGCTCATGAGCAGTAGACTGGATAAAGAAAATGTGGTACCTATGCACTTTGGAATACTATGGAGCCATAAAAAAGAACACGATCATGTCCTTTGCAGGAATGTGGATGGAGCTGGAGACCATCATCCTTAGCAAACTAACAGGAACAGAAAACCAAATACTACACGTTCTCAGTTATAAGTGAGAGCTAAATAATGAAAACACATGGACACATACAGGGGAACAACAGACACTGGGGCCTACCGGAAGTTGGAGTGTGGGAGGAAGAAGAAGATCAAGAAAAACAACTAATAGGTACTAGGCTTAATATCTTAATGATGAAATCATCTGTACAACAAACCCCCATGACACAATTTATCTACATAATAAACTTGCACATGTATGCCTGAATTTAAAATAAAAGTTACAATAAATAGATAAAAATAAAAATTTATTTCACTTGGGAGACTTGATATTTACATTTTCTATATAACTGATAATGAATTTAGTGGCAAGTTTTACTTTATTGTTGATACATCAAAACAGTACAGAATTTTTCTCATTTAACTAAAAGCGAACACATTTTTCTAAGAGAATATTAAGAATATATCTTCCTGGACAATAGATTTAAGCCTTCAAGGTTTGCCTTTTCAAACTTTTTTTCTGAGAAAGAGTCTTGCTGTGTCACTCAGGCAGTAGTGCAGTGGCATGGTCGCAGCTCACTGCTCACCTTTGCCTCAAGTGATCCTACCAGCTCAACCTCCCGAGCAGCAGAGACAACAACTACATACTATCATGCTTGGATAATATTTTTGTATTCTTGGTAGAGACAGAGTTTCGCCATATTGCCCAGGCTGGTCTCAAACTCCTGACCTCCAGTGATCCACTTGTCTTGGCCTCCCACAGTGCTGAAATCACAGGCATGAGTCACTGCGCCTGGCCTGCAGTCCTTATTTTGATACTATTCATTTTAAGACCACCACATCTGAACCATGTGACTTATTTTTTAGAGGAAAAAAGTATGAATTTTCAAATATTGATGGTAAACACTCAGTTTAACCATAAGCAATTGTTAAAATAATTTATTAGGCTGAGGCTGCTCCAGCACTCCATGTTTCTACCTAAAGCAAACCAAAACCCATCTCAGTGTAAACAGTAAAATGAAAATTAACCTAAACCAATCAGGAACTGCCAAGTAACCTATAACTAGGAACTTTCTACTGGAATGATCTATATGAAACTACTGCTCCACTTTAGCCAATCAAATATTTATCTTGCTCCTGTGTTCACCCTATAAAAGCCATCCTTTCTCATTCCTTCAGCAGAGCCCCTAACTGCTTGCAGTGTGGAGCTGCACAATTCATGAGTAAGTGCTCAAAAAACTGTAAAATTGTAATGTGCCCAAGATTATCTTTTGTTTGAAACCTCCCAGCAGAACTTCTAATAAGTTTTTAAAAATTATCCTCAGCTATCTTAGAAAGAAACTATAAGTAGTATAAAATAGTTGTAAGTTTAAACTATGGTTAACAGAAAGTCGATCATTGGGAAATATTTGGTGAAGAAAAAATTTGCATGAGAAAACAGAAACTACTGGCATTGTTTTTGTTTTTTTGTTGTTGTTGTTTTTTGTTTTTGAGATGGAGTCTTGCTCTGTCCCCCAGGCTGGAGTGCAGTGGTGCCATCTTGGCTCGCTGCAACCTCCGCCTTCCGGGTTCAAGCGATTCTCCTGCCTTAGTCTCCAGAGTAGCTGGGATTACAGGTGTCTGCCACCACGTCTGGCTAATTTTTGTATTTTTAGTAAAGACAGAGTTTCATCATGTTGACTAGGCCGTATCTTGAACTCCTGACCTAGGTGGTTTGCCCACCTCTGCCTCCCAAAGTGCTGGGATTACAGGCATGAGCCACTGTGCCCTGCTTGGGATTGCTTTTTGCAATATTTTACTAATGAGCTTTTTGAAATATGTTGGAGATTATTATATACTTTTACTATTGAAGACTTTAAAAATACTTGCATTTCTACTCTTTAAAATATATACAGTTCTATTTTCTAGCTTGATTAAAAATCATTGAAAACCAGTGATCCCTGATGTTAATAATTCTTTTTACTCCTAAGTAATGTCTTCCTCTCATTATATCCTTACACTGTCTTGTTAATTATCAGCTTTTATGGTTTATGAGTTTTTCCCTAGGGAAAATAAAATAATGAGGAGGAGGAATTTAGCTTGAAAATACAGTACTTTGTATTTTTTCTAAGCAATATTGATCAAATTTTATATTTTATATATATAAATTTTTCCACTTTGCAAATTGTGTCAAAACCTAATTATCTGGTCACCTGAAGAAGTGTACTAATACTGCTCAGTCCATGGCAGTGTATTCTTTATATATTGGTTTACTCCATTTATTTGATTTTTTAATTTAACTTATTAAGCATGGCTGTGTGAGAAGAAACATAACTGTCATTCTTAGAAATTTGTGTGCATTGTTATATTTTATTTGATGTTCATTTTTTTCTCTCTTGAATGTAGTGAGAACTTTCCTTGTTTTCTCACGCAATGAGTGAAAAGAATCCCCTCCTACATATGAGGTTATATAGTACAACAAACACCACTAGTACTAGTTAATCAACTGTCTCATTCCACCTGAGTTGATTAAGGCAGAATTTTGATTTAAACTGGTTTGCCTCTTGTACTATTTCCTTGCATTAGGAAATAAGTATTTCCTAATACATATCTAAATCCAAGAATTCAATGTATTTTTATTCTTCTATTTCTCCTCCTATCCAAATCTGTTTCTTAAAAAATATCTATAACCTTAAGTCCTATATATTAATCTCTTCTGCAAGTATCTGTAATTTAATATTTATAAAGATTTTAAATTTTTATAAATTTTCAAATTGAAGACAACAAAATGGAAGAAGCCAGAAAGGATGGTAGGTGTGATTAAATACTTTTACTAGAACTCCTCTATGTCATTCAAAAGCCAGTTTTTAAAATAGCAATCATAGTCATTAGCCATCATTCATCATTATGTAAAGTTGATTACATTACAGGAATAAACTGTGTGTTCCCATTCTTAAAAAAAAAAAAGAAAAGAAAAAAGAAAAAAGACAGTGACTGTTTGAAATACAGAAGTGTGAACACTGAATGTTGCTCAAGAACAACTGTCAACCAACAGGAAAAGCCCTGGTGAATGTGTTAGTTGCATTTCTTAGACTCAGAGGTAACAAAATGCAGAGATTACCTGCAGGGACAGAAATTGATTGCATGCCCTATTCTGCAATAAGATAGAAATAATCTCCTTCGCTTGGAATTTTTGTGGGTTCTGATATTTGCAAACCTTTTAAGCTTAGGATAGATAAATAGCAGACTTGTGCAATGATCTGAGCTCAAGCAACCTGACTTATCTTTGTTTACCCAGCAAGTATGTGACCCAAAAGGGAGGATTTGATTGGGTCCCGGTTACTCCTATTCAATCTAGGGGTGTTCCTCCTAGGAAAGTTTCTGCTATGCCCGTTTAGTGGTGATGTGCTTCTCTTGCAGCAGTGCCTTATTCTTTGAGGTTGCCTTTGTGATGATCCTTAATTTGTTGCTAGATTGTTGGACTAACTTATTCTCTACATGTTTCAAAATCATGATATAATAACATACTAAAATGAACCACTTGGAGTATATATGTGTTAAGATTCTTCAGGTGGAAATAGTTTAAAAATTCAAGTAAGGCCAGATCCAGTGGCTCATGCCTGTAATCCCAGCACTTTGCAAGGCCCAGACAGGCAGATCACTTGAGCCCAGGAGTTTGAGATCAGCCTGGCTAACATGGTGAATCTCCGTCTCTGCTAAAAATACAAAAATTAGCTGGGCATGAAGGTGCGCACCTGTAATCCCAGCTACTCAGGAGGCTGAGGCAAGAGAATGGCTTGAATCCGGTAGGCAGAGGCTGCAATGAGCCAAGATTGCACCACTGCGCTCCAGCCTGGGTGACAGAGCAAGACACCATCTCAGAAAAAAATATAATAACAAAATAATAATAAAGTAAAACCACCCAATGGAAATGTATTGATTCACATTACTGAAAAGTCTAGAGACAGTGTGTACACTTAAATGAGTCTCATATAATTTCTTTTCATTTTATCCCAGCTCTGTATCCTTCTCATGGTGAATTACATTCAAGTTGGCTTTTCTTAAGATAGAAATATTGGCCGGGGGTAATGGCTCATGCCTGTAATCCCAGCACTTCAGGAGGCCGAGATGGGTGGATCATTTGAGGTCAGGGGTTCAAGAGCAGCCTGGTCAACATGATAAAATCCCATCTCTGCTAAAAATACAGAAATTAGACAAGCATGATGATGGGTACCTGTAGTCCCCACTACTCTGGAGGCTCAGGCAGGAGAATTGCTTGAACCCAGGAGGTGGAGGTTGCAGTGAGCCAAGATCATGCCATGGCACTCCAGCCTGGGTAACAGAGCAAGACTCTGTCTGAAAAAAAAAAAAAAAAAAAAAAAAATCTTTATATATCTTTATAGTAGGCTCAGGTCTCATATTTACTAATAAAACTGTCTAGAATAAAGTCAGTTTCTCTGCCATTTGAACAAAAATATGGGCATAATTGGTAGAATAAAGACCTCCCCCTTAAATATGCTCCTGTTTGTCTTAAGTCCTCAAGCTGATGTTACAAAATGTTATAGACTGGGTGGCTTATACATATCAGGAATTTATCTCTCATAGTTCCAGAGTCTGGGAAGTCCAAGATCGAGATCCTGGATGATTTGGTGTCTGGTGAGAGCCTGTTTCCTGGGTAATAAACAGCTCTCTTTTCACAGTGTTCTCATGTGGTAAGAGAGATAAGGGAAAATTTGGGGGCCACCTTTATAAGGGCAGGCACTAGTCGTATTCATGATGGTTTCACCCTCATGATCTAATTGCCTCTCAAAGGCCCCACATCCTAATACATTATCTTGAGGATTAAGGTTTCAATGTATGAATTTTGGAGAAAACATAAGCATTCAGACTATGCTCCAACCTTTAGAAACTGTGAATATATTACCCTATGTAGCAAAGAAACTTTGCAGATGTGATTAAGGTTAAGGATGTTAAAATGGGAAACTATCCCGGATGATTCAAGTGGGCCCTACCTAATTGCGTGGGGCCTTAAGAGCAGAGAGCCTGTCCCAGCTGTAATCAAAGGGAAATGTGACCAAAGAAAAATAGTCAAAGAGATGCAATATTTTTGGCTTTGAAGACTGATGAAAGGAATCACAAGCCAAGGAATGTGATCAGCCTTTAGAAGCTGGAAAAGACAAGAAAACTGAACCTCCAGATAGAAATGCAGCCCTGCAGACATCTTGATCTTAGCCCAGTGATCTTAGCCTACAGAGCTACTGTGAGATAATAAGTTCATATTTTAAGACATTAAATTATGGTCATTTATTACAACAGCCATAGAATACTAATCTATTGAGTTTCACATAGCTTGGACAAGCTTAGATACACTGCTGAACAAGTGACAATAGCAAAGGAGATACCATAAGCTGAATCATTTAGGCATGAATTATGTAACCAGACAAATTATTATGGACAGGAAGATGGGACAAGAATCAATAAGCCTACTTTTGGAGCTGGGGGAAGTAACACACACATTCTACAACTACTCTAGAATGACCGCCCCACAGTGCTCACAACAGAACATGAGTGAGGAGGCTGTAATATGTACCATAGTGCACTTACCCCAGAAGGGATGTGAAACTGGCAGGTACTTGGACTCCAGAGTTCGTTCAGTTCAAAGCGTACTCAGAAAAGTAGTTTCTTCTTTCCTTCCTAAGAAGATATAGATTAATTTTTCTTCTATTTCTTACAACTTCCCTTGATCAATACATTTTTAATGTCTGGAAAGGTTGTAATTTGTCACAGGACATGTCCAAAATGAGGTGAATGATGTTTAGTGCTTGGAGACTGCTTGTTCAGTGCCTAACAGAGGAAGAAATGATTTAGTGGAAGAAAAATGAGGCTAAGACATAAGTATGACCAAATGTTTATGGGAGTACAAAGTTTTTATTACCTAGAAAGACCAATATAGGGTCATAAAGTTGTGAAAAATATTGCAGCAAACTGTTTAAATTTATTTTATAATGCTTGATTCACTGGGGTTTTTCAAGAGTTTTTTTAAATGTTGGTACATAGCAAAGACTTATTCTCCAACCTTTATGTTTATTTTCACTTCTGGCATACAGTAAATGCTCTATAAACACTTGCTGTCAGTAATGTTGTTTTAACTATATAATGGGTATCAACAGTATCTGAGGTGACTGAGTTTCTTCCAGAGCAACTCCGAGATACAGGGAAGACAATTTTTTTTTCCTGATGGTAAAATTCCTATCAATCCCGAATAGAACGCAACAAATCATTTCCTAGCCATGTAAGAAGTAAACTTGGCTAGAAATAATATTCAATTTAATCAGTGAAAATTAACACAGAGGTATAGAAAAGTACATTCTTGAAGCTTATCTGCTACTGTCCAAAGTAGCAAGACTTGGAATCTGGGGAACATCAGCATTTCAGGAATGAAAGAAGGGCATTTGCCGAGGGATCCTAATGGCTTAAATAAACTAGCCCTCTAGACCTGCAATCTCCTTTCCTTCACCAGGAAACCATGTAATTACTAATGCAACTCCTCAGGCTCTTTGATATTGGGACTTAGCACCTTGGATAGAGGATGTGAGTATGTACTTACACATCCCAAATATACGCATTAATTGATATTCTTATCACATCTCAGTCAGTGAGTTTGTCAATCCCAATCAGAGGCCAAAGCCAAGACACAGATTTTGGACCTTGGCAAGATCATTTTGTGGTGCATCTTTCCTTGATGGTACCTCTATGCAGCATTGGGCCTGTGACCTTTATATTTTAAAAATGTCTACAATTTGTTTAATAAATATTAGTAATATAGCCTAACCATTTCTATGGGAAAATGTGCATAAAGTTACAAATAACCGTTTTAAATTAAAACTCTCTTGGAATAATATTTTTAAACTAATGAGTTGTCTATATTTATCATGTAATTTTAGGGTTGCATCTTTCTTTTCATATTTTAATCTTTATAAAATATGATAACCTATGAATTGTGGCTATGTTTTCATATTTTTCAAAATATTTTATTCCATAGTATCTTACCATTGTTTTCAATCTGCTTGGTCTGGTACCACTTAATAGCTTGCTGGAAATATTTGGAAATGTGGGAGGTTGAGGTGAAAAGGAGGGGCAAATGTTGTCATAACAATGAGATGTTACAGGGGTTACTAAACATGTTACTAAATATGCTGCAACATTCGGAAGGTCATATACACCAGGGAACAACAAAGAAGCATCTTGTCATAAATGCCAGTTATATTTCTATGAAGAAACGTTTCTCCCAGTTCCTTATGGTGTAAGAACTGACTGTGATTTTCTGAGATTATAATTTACAACAAAAAGACCCTGGAGATAAGTCCATTTTCTGCTGCTATATCAGGAAATAATATTACCTTTTAAACTTTCTACTTTCATATTATTGTTTACAGCAGCGTGTGTGTGTGTGTGTGTATGTATACGTGTGTAGCTGGCTACTCTTTGAAGTCTCGAACAATAAAATAAAATTTCTCCCCCTTTTCAGTGGCTGAAGCCTGATGAAATAGTCCTTGGAAATGAAGTAAAGAGCTTACAAACATCCTAGTTAATTTGATCAATCAAAGCAGTGAAGTCAGATAGCTCACCTTGGTAACAGGGAATAGCAGCATGGGAAACAAAGTCATGGCCCTAACTCCACTTGGTACGGATCAGTCATTCTGTGTTTTTAATTAATCACACAAAACTTCTTTACACTAATCATCCAAAGGTGACAGTGTAGGGGGCACCTCTACACATTCATGCATTTTCTCAAACAGATTACAAAGCCCAGCATTATATGCACACTCTACTGATGTAGAAATAGGTTGAGATATAAATAGCGGATGATCAAATACCAGAGATAGGCTAACCATTTACACAAAGGCATTCATTCCAGGGGCAGTTGCAGCTGGGTCTCTCAGGCCTGCTCTAGACAAAGACTCTTCAGCTAAAATCCTTTATGAGTGAGGTTTAAACAATCACACAATCAGTTGGCATTACAGCATCCAATCTTTTTAAACTCAGTGACCAAAGGTCAGCCCTAACCAGTGAACTTTCTAATTGTTGCAAAATGTCATGTAAATGCCCAGTTTGTCCTGCCCAAAGGTTTTCAGAAGATAAAAGTTAATTCAGAAACAAAGTTTTATAAAAGTCAATGAAGGCTTTTAAAGAAACAATATTGAGATTTTCTAATCCCTTGCCAAAACAAAAAGAAGAAAAAGTTAAATTTCTATCCAACAATCTCAAACTCAGCAAGACAAAGAAAAATAATCCAACCCCCAAAGCCAACAAAAGGCCCATTTACGATCTGACACCCTGGGTGGACTTTGAAGCCACACTTCTCTAACAATCATTGTATTATGGCCACAGAATAATGCCAACCTGTTAATATGGGGTTTGTTCTGTCAATTTGGAATTTAAATCAGAATAAACCAGGATAGAATGCTGCCCCCACAACAACTCACTGAGGCTAAGTCAAATATAGAGAAATAAAAACAAAAACAAAAACCCTTCTTTCCAGGAGTCCTGAAAACAAGATTAAAACCTAATAGATCTAAACTCTGCTTACATTACCCACATTAATAGATCTAAAATCTGCCCCACAACTGTGTGGTACCAAAGCACATTTTCTAAGTGAAGGAAAGCATGACCCATGTGACATCAGTGACTTCAACGTGATTCATGATATTCATCCTGTCCACACGCTGATAATTCACAAAAGAACACACTTGTCTTCACAAACTGTTCTGAAATCTTTAGACTAAAACGTAAAATGTCAACATGATTAAAGCAAACTGTAGACAGCTTTAAAACAAAAACATGGATGAGGTTTTAGAATGACTAAAGCATAATTGTACATTCCAACATAGTTTCTCCATTACAAAAATCCTTTATGATTCAGATCACTCTCCTATTGCCTTGAAAGCACTGGTAATCACAGCCCATTCTTCTTGGTAAACAGAATTAGGAACAATAAGTTATTCCACAGTGTAAGAAGAAGAGGGTATGAGAAAAACATGCTTATGTCATTTTTTTAAAAACTCCTTTGCAAGCTTCCCAAACAACCATCATCATCTCTTTACCCATTCTGGACACCTCAGATGTTTTCTCCCTCTCCCTCTTTCTCCCTCTCTGTCTCTTGCATGCGTGTGTGTGTGTGTGTGTGTGTGTGTGTGTGTGTGTGTGTGTAGATATATGTGTGTGTTTTTTTCCCCGGAGACACCATTCACTTAAAGTTTCAAATCGTGTCTGATATTTTCAAATTTTATCAAGTTCAGAATACTTTGGTTAGGAAAAAATAAAATCTCATTTAACCTAAATTCCTAGGCACATTATTAATAGAAATGCAAATAAGAGTAATACAATTCCAAGAGCCTTTTTCCCCTAAAACTCAGAAAAATAAATTGTGGTTAAATAGGAAATATTTAAATGTCTATGGTTATACTTAAATTTGGTATATATAAAGAGTAAAACTAATTATACACTTATCTATAAAGAAAAGTATTTGACTCCAAAGGTTCTTACAGCTTTTACAGACTGTATTATATTTGAATTATTTATATCTCTTGAAAATTCAAGGAAAAATAATGAATTCAATTTGTAGAATTGACAACAACTGGGCTAATAAGAAATGAAATTGTCATTTAACAGCCATGTGATTGATTAAAGTATTACTAGTTCAAGAGAATGATCACTTGGAGATGTATTAAGTTGCACTTTGAAAAAAAATCAATCAAAATTCTGAGTATTTGAGCCATAAAGACTTCTAATCCTCTAAAAATCTATAGAATGCAATAAACAATTGATTTAGCACCGAAGATTTCAGAATCAAAGATCTCATAACTATGATAGTAAATAAAAATTATCTTCTACGGTAGAGAGATCCAAGATGGCCGACTACTGGCAGCTCAGGATTGTAGCTCCCAGAGAAAGCACACAGAACGAGAGGACGCCACATTTTTAGAAAAATTTCTCTTGCTTACGGATTAGGATTCCCAGCGGAGAAGCCCCACAGTTGCCGGCGCGACTCTTGTGGCCGACGTGGCCGTTTTGCCGGCGCTTCTCGCGGTGGTTCTCGTGCAGAGTAAACGGGACTAGCTTCCCTTTTGATAGACCTTTGGATCTCCGGGAAGGCGAGCAGGGAAGCCAGACCGGAAATCCCGGAGCAGAAAAGCACCACGAATCTTAATGCCGTAGTTTTAGCCGGCGCAGTGGGTTGCTCAGACGTCGGCGTTGGGAATCAACAAGTTGGGCGTCCACTCAGAGACCTAAATTGAAAGTAGGTAGTTACAGAGACCACAGGTGGCTAAAATTACAATGACGGGAAGGAACCAACGTAAAAAAGCTGAGAATACCCAGAAGCAGAATGCTTCTCCTTCTACAGGGGATCACAGTTCTTCACCATCAAGGGAACAAGGCCTGATGGAGAACGAGTGTGTTCCAATAACAGATATGGGCTTCAGAGGGTGGATAAGGAACTTTTTTGAGTTAAAAGAACATGTTCTAGCCCAATGCAAAGAAACTAAGAACCTTGAAAAAAGGTTTGACGAAATCCTAATGAGAATAGACAATTTAGAAATGAATATAAGGGAATTATTGGAACTGAAGAACACA